>BMAW01057570.1:0-16792 GCA_019974015.1 Nephila pilipes | reverse complement strand
ATTAAAATATTTTAGAAACCACACACTTTTAAAAAGAATAATACCAAACCTTTTGTAACATTCACAACACATGATGTATTACTTTTCAAAAACCTTCAGAGAATTTAACTAAATTCTAAAAATATCTTTACTTTTTATTTTCATGGCAATTAAGAATCAAAATTAAACCAATAACAAATTTAATTAAACATCAAGCAATGTTATTATCACAATTATTATTCTAAATCAACATTGTTTTAAAAATTACGAATTAGAAATTAATTTGTTTAATTATTATAAATTTAATAAAATATGGAACATTAAGTAATTATACTGAAAGCTTAACTTAAGTTGAAGTTGGATTAATCCAAGGAAAAACGATATATATATTTTATTCCAATTCAATTACATGATTGAGAATAGTTTTCCATTGGGTTGGGCTTGCACTGTTTCCGAGTTTGAAGCTTTCTGCATTTTTGCTGGAATAAATGAGTCACTTAAGGCATAACTTAATCAGGAATACTGCACTACTGACGGAATTGTTAATCCTGGATTTGCAAGAATTATTTGAAGTCCACTTTAGATCAGTTAAAAATGAGGTAGTGGGAACATATTGGTGCCTCTCAGGAGATAGATGGTAAAAGTTTATTCCTTGAAAATTGATGGTCTTTCTCTCCTATATCACAGTAGTCAACATCAAGCCTCTCTCTCTCTCTCTCTCTCTCTTTCATGTAAAAGTCTAAATACGAGTATTAATTTAATGTTTATCCCGGACCTGCTCAATCATCCTACCGACCATTGAAACGTCTTCATTTTTACAAGTAAACATCCATATTAGAGTTCCATAGCTGTTATAATAAAGTCTAATATTCCGAGTAAAGTCTGTTTATTTCATTTTTTTAATAGAGAGGCAATAACTTTGTGATGAATGTAGCGCAAGATATGTCCATTAGATTCCGTGAACTGTTTTGTGATCTTAGCGGGTTCGACCATCACGACCAAAGCTAAAAAGCCAGAAAGAGCGAATTATTAATTGTTTTTGAAGAACTCAGAAGCGCAGTGTCTTCCTGTACGGCCGAAGCTAAAAGAAAGAATTTTTTCACATGTTTCCTTAAATGCAAGGGACATTTCCTTTACTTCATATTGTCTAGGTTTAAGGATTTTTAGGGACTTTCGAGTGATATATTTATCTTGAAGTAGTTGCTGTACTTCAGCATTCAGGTGTGGCCGTGCATTTTCAACTACAAAAGCAAAGTCTGATCCAGTAGCACATCAGGAACAGACGCAAGTAGGAAAGGATCAACTCCTTACATTAGCGATCTTCGGTTACAAAATCTCTGTCGAAAACGGGGAGCTCAGTCGGCCCGTTCAACATAATGCATCCTTAGACGGCAACTCCAAGACCACCGTAATGGTCTATATCCGTCATGTTACTGGGATGAAATCGTGTCCCGACTCCATTGTGGTACTGAAACGACTCTCATTCGTAAATAGGACATGACTCCCTTCATGAGATGTCCAGTTTTTGTGCTCCTTACAACACTCTAAAAGGCCAACTTTCAAAGGGATGCATCATTCAGGAAGGCGGTCGAATAGACCACATTTATGAAGGCGTCGGGCCCCGGTAAACCGCGACGTATGTCGTATGTCGCCTTGATGCTGTACACAGTTGCTGAGCAATAGCACTTGCTGACTGATATCGGGCTCTTTTTGTATGCCAGACAATATATCAGTCATCCACTGCAGTTGCTTTGTTAGGGCAGCCACCAGCAACCTTTCTTAGAGCTGTACCTGTGATTTGGAAGGCTATCCAAGAGTGCTAAACGACACATTTGTTGATTCCGAACTCTTTAGCTACACTGGTTTAACTATGCCCCTTCTCCAGCTTTCCGGTCATTTTCCACGTGTGAAGTCGTCCAGAGAATTTCTGGTAGCCATATTTCACAAAAGAACTCAGTTGTATTTTCAGCGAATGTCTTATATTGCGCCTCCGTTCTTTTATTTTATTAAAATCTTGAGCTGCGCGGATCGACGCGCGAGATTTTGCGTGTACTCACGTAGAATATGTCGTTTTGTGTCTGAAATTTACATACGCATCAAAATTGTACTTAATTGCATGTTCATTGTAGTGATCGCTATAACTTGCAATTTTTCATTTCAGTTAGTAATTTTATTATTTATTCCTAAAGTGAAACTAACTCGAAAGTATTATATTTGACTTCTCAGAGAATATTAGCATTCATTCTTAGAAACGAAAGCTTTTAAAAAACGTAAGTAAAAAGCTTTTATATCTGACATTGAACCGGTGAAAGAGTGTTGCTGTCAATTTATGATTTTTCTGTTGATCTGTTTTTCCTCTCCTTAAAACATTAAACAAGAATTATAACTGATTGCATAGCTCACGAAATCCTGAAATTTTTCCGTAATGGTAAATACGTTTTCTTTCTCAATTTAAAATATCTTCCGAGTTTTATCTGTAAAAATTAATTATATGTGAAATTTGTTTCTTTCATATATTAGATAGAATTATATCAAGTTTTTTTTTCCCGTTTTGGTTTATACATCTGTTGAGTCTATTTCCGCAAGAAATAACACAACTAATTGCTCGACAGATAGAAGGAGAGGCAAATGATTATGATCATGTGAATATCTTGTTACTCAAAAGATTCGAATTAACTCAAGAGAGGTTAAGACAGTTGTTTGTCACTACGAAAAGTTCTGAAACTAGTGCTAAATCAGAAAAGTGCTTGATTTCTACGAAAAAATTCAAACATTCTTTAATGGATGGGTCGAGGGACTAAATGTCCAAACCGTGATAAATTGCGAGATCTGATAGCAGCAGATAAATGAAAAAAAAGAGCTCCCCTCGAATTCAAACACTATCACTTAGACGAATGGCCAAGTATCAACTCGCCAGTGGAGTTAACCGAGAGACTTGAGGAATTTGAGGATATACGGAGGGAATTGAAGTCAAAACCGTGCTTCTCACCACCTTTTCGAAAAAAAGAAGTCGGATTACCGAATAAGTTTTTTAACATCAGAAGATCTGAAAATCACCACAGGAGAACTGAAAATTTCAAATCTAAAAGAAATACTTTGAGACTCAGCCGAGTAAAGATTTTGAAAGAACTCCTAGAAAGTTTTTCAATTATAATTTTCTTTACCATTTAGGCTGCAATTCTTCTGAAGTCAAGAAAGATTCGGAACCTGCCAGACCGTCGAACCCTGAAGTATAAACTAGTTATGTTGTCCCGCAGTAAGGACTACATCCGAGTCCGAAACACATTACGGCACTTGTATATACTGGTAGTTGAGTTTGTCTCATCCGTGAGGATATAAGTACGAAGATTGTCGACCTACAAAAGTTTTTTAAGAAATGTAGTGTTCTATCCAGAATAGGTAAATCGCAAGTGTTGACGAAATTTTCTTTTCAACATGACTTCGTAATAAATGAAGACTATTATTCCTTCGCATGGCGTGTTGTGCTGACTAAGTATCTTAATTTCGAAGCCGTAATAGAAGCCGATATTTTGAAATAAATTCTTTAAATTTCACTCAAAATGGAGTTGAGTTCTACAAACATGAGAGGAAAGCTTGGCTGATGCTAATGTTGGAATTATATCTTGAAGATGAAATAAATTTGATTCGCCTCCTCGACTCACGAATAAAAAATAATTTGACAAGAATAATTGCCTTTTACAAATCTGAAAAAGCCAAAAAAAATAGTTGTTTCAATGAGAATAATTTAAAAAGATGATATCCCGGACTACCAACCAGCTCGTCGTTTGCCATTTGTAGAGAAAAAAAAAACTCTACATGTTAAAAATTGGCTTGAACTAAAAGTCATCAGACTTAGTTCATCCGAATATGCTAGTCCAGTAGTACTAGCAAAGAAGAAACACGGAGATTCCAGACTTAATGTAGACTACCTCAAGCTAAACCGCAAGCTTGTCAAAGATAGAATTCCTCTACATTTAATAGATGATGTACTCTATAGACTACAAGATGTAAGAGTGTATACAACTTGGGATTTGAAGAATGGATTTTTCCATGTCGACGTCAATGAAAACAGTTGAAAATTCCCTTCTATTATTGTTCCCGACGAACAATTTGGATTTAACAAAATACCAATTGGCTTAAGTACCAGTCTCAGTGCTTTTCAAAAATATGTTTACAAAATATTCGGAACTTGATGAATAAAGGCATAAGAATAATTTACACGGACGATTTAAAAATTCCATCACCAAGTGAAGAAAAAGGTTTGAGTAAACTAAAAGTCTTTCTTGACATTGCGTCCAAATACGGTCTTGAAATCCAATTCCCGAGTGCTAGTTTTTAAAAGAAAAATAAAATTTGTAGGAAGTATTGTGTAAAATGGCACTTTACTTTCTTCACTTGCTAAAACGCTCACCGTTTAGAAATTTTTCTAAACCAACAACAGTTAAGCAATTTCAAAGTTTTTCAAGACTGACTGACTTAACTTACGGCGCAAATAGACTAGATGTATAAAAAAAAATTAAAACCAAGCCTATGGCAAATTCCAACTTGATAAATGTATGACATGTATTTAAAAATAGGAAAATAAGCAGAAAGGTAAAATTATATATATTATTAACAATCATTTATACCTTATATCATCTTCATCTTAGGACTGCCAGATTGCAGCCGTTATAATTTAATCGCAGATTGTAGATAAAGTCAAAAACAAAATAAAAAAAATTAAAATAAAAATGCATATTAAAAATGAACATCAATTGTCTTTATAATATACTAGAAGAAGCAAAGACCATAGGCAACACTTAGGATAGTATACTCAATACATCAGAGGACATTTTTCCGCCTATGATTATAAATGAACTATCTAATTCAGTGTTCTGTCTGGTATCCAAAGATTCACACATTTTTACAAAAAGTAAATTTAGTATAGAAGACGCCTAAAGGATCTACCGCGACAGTTAAACTCAATGATTAAATAATTATTGGAAGCTACAAAAAAAAAGAATAAACTGGCTGCAGAGTGGTGTGATAGAATTATACCCTAGAAAAGACAATGAAGTTATTGTGGTCAGAACTGCTACTGGTGAATTCACAAGACCTATGAGACGTGGTTATCCACTAGAACTAGATTGGCGGAACTCGTCAAGTGACTGGGAAATTAATAGAATAATGTCTCCTACGTAGGAATAGAATAGTCTCTCTCCAAGTAATAATTTTGAAAGCCATAAGAGTAAAACTGCACTCAAAAGTGTTAAACATTTTGATGATTATGAGTGATTGATGTGGTAATAGTTATACTTTATCAATGGTTGGAAATGTTTATAAACTTGAGTTGATATCTGGAAAAATGAATTTATTGTTAGATTTATAAGAAATGTATATCGAACTCCTATGCTTAAAAGAATAGTTTGTACTTTGATTGTAAGTATATAAGTTAAGATATAAGTTCTCTGTTATTGCATATTTGTAGCTGAATTCATTTTGATTTTACCTCACTTAAAATCAAAACGTTGCAAGTGATGTGGGGAGAATGCCATTACTTATTATTATTTCTATTTTGTTGAAGTGCACACTAGATCGAAAATAAGGTGAATGATTCCCAGAAACTTATGCTGTGGAATTTCGTTAATGTTAAAATTTGGAGCATAATATCGTGTTAAAATCTGGAGCATGGTCGATTTGTTTGGAATGGTGGCATAAACAGTATTTTCTGAGATAAAATTTATTTCATTGATAGTGCTCATTATTTCTACATGTCGCATACGTACGCAGATTACTGAGGAAACATTTGGACTTGTTATATGAATTAGATACGAGCATTTGAATAGAAATATGCATAAAAATCAGACACAAAAGACCAGTAGATAACTATTATCATTACCACTTAAAAATTATCTCTGCTGTTTTGATTTGAGGAGTTATAATTTCGATACTAGTTATGGTATGCTTATTTATAATTAACTATAATTTTGGATCTTTCATTTAATTTCCCGATGACTATCAAAATACTATTTTACCATTTCGTACTAGTATTTTTCTAAGTTGTTACTTCTCCATTGTTAATGCTTAGAAAATTCTTATTTGTAAAAACTTGTTTAACGCGAAAGTGTGTGTAAAAATATCTTTTCCCTATAGTCGAACTTCAGAATATTGTAACAAACATTTCTTATTGTTTTTTTGTGTGTGTGTGTCTTTTTTATGTCGTATTCAACCTGGAATGCAATATATTTATATATTGTAATCCATATAATTCTTCTTCACCTGTTGCATGTTTCTGAATCTGACCAACAGTAATTGCTTTAAGAACTCATTCTTAAAGAAAGGAGGTTTGAAAAGGAGACTAGACTACAGAGAGAGATTATTTGCAGAAAATTATTATTATAATAAACCACAGTCTGTTAAATATTTAAGCACCGTGGCATAGAATTTGATTCAATTTTAATTTTTTAACAACTCACATTTTTATTGAACGTCATTTCTAAATAGTACATATTTTGTGCTTTCCAAAATTTTCATTATTATTATTTTTATTTCTTCAATAGTTTGAAATGAAGGTATTCAAAATTTGAAAACAAATTATAAAATTAATCCTACTTTAACTCCCAAAAAAGCTTTTAAAACAGTACATGATCTCTCAAACATATTAATCATACTTTGATAGTTAATACTTATACTTAAACCGTTAATACATTTGTTAACTTGTTTGTTTTCTCACGTCAAACAATATGCATTTCATTGCATCATAAATGTTAATAAATCTAAAGATTATTTCATTTCAGAATACATGTTCGTTTAAATGTGCTACTTCTTACCTTAAAATATAATTTGAATTATTCTCATTGTATCATTTACAGGAACTTTGCCAACTAATTGCACATGTTTTATACGAGTGGTTATGCTGATGCATTTTCATTGTGTGAATAGTCTCACATTTACAGCCAAATATTTTAAAATGTACGGCGCAAGCTGTAAATGAAACCAGTCATTAAATCTTTGAATGTATGTAAAATTTTAATTTTTGTTAACATTGTGATGCCTGTTATAAAGGAATACTACAACAAATATTCGTAATTAACTTTGGTAGAGAAAAGATTCGAATGAATTGTATTTTTTTCAATATATATCCATTTTGAAGATTTTTTCCCTCAAAAAAAGAAACTCAAAACATTTATATTTCTTCAGTGAAATCATCATGGATATTTATGTGTTAGAATATATATTCGCTAAAATTAAATTGAAAAATATCATCAAAGGTTACGATTAATATTTAAGGCAAACAAAAAATACTCACAAAAAGATTTCTTTCTCTAAAACATTTATTTTCTTTCAAGATTATCCTATTTTGAATAATTCATTTATAAAGTATTCCTTTAAGAGTAATATGTCCCAATAACGTAGTTTTCATAATATGTGAACACCCAACTTTTCTTTTATAGATAGTTATTATAAAATTGGGTTGTGTTTTTGTTTTACTGTTCATCAGTGTTAAGGATTTCACGTAAATTAAAACAATATTCATCATTTGAAAATAGAGAAAATTCACTTATAATTTCTTCAATTTTAATCAGGTTCTTACGGTGAGAAAGTAAAATTAATTTGACAATGCTGTTTGATTACAGAAAAAATCTATTAAATTCATTACGTATTGATGATATCACTTAAGAATAACATTTCAATCTCAAAATACACATTCAGTAAACAAAGAAATGAACAATCTTGATTTTATTCAGTAAAATAAATAAATCGAAGTAAATCCTCAGCACCTGTACAGACTTTTGATGATGTAGATATCGGATTGATCGAAACCGGGTTTATCGTAGGGCTCAACCAATCTCTGTCCGTTGTTGGCGACCATGGTTTGTAATCGGCCCGGTCTTTTTGAGAAGGCGTAATTACCATAGTGCATTATGGAGTTGTAGTCGTATTGAGTGAAGACCATTTCGTTTCTTGGTTCAGTTAGTAAGAAGTTGTGCAATTGATCTAGAAACACCACAGATGACAGAAGTTAGTTTTGATTTATATCAGTCACTTAAATAAAATAAAAATGAAATATATCGTTGCTTACTTAATTATTATGGGCAAAACTTAAATTATACAAGTACCTGCACTGGTTATAAGGACTTACGCGAGTATTAAGAAATTATTTTGAATTGATTTCAAATTACTTAAGGTATCTAATTTTATATTGTCAAAAAAGGAACAGCTCGCATATGGGCTTTCAAAGTTTCTTAATAAAGTGAAAAGGAACATTTGAAAGTTTGGTTTGCTACGGACCTAACTTGAAAATTTCAAATGAATAATTCAAGCAGTTAATTCAAAATAAATATTACTGTTATATTAAAAAAAATCTAAATTTGTTTCAAATAGAAAGCGTTCTTCTATTCCTTATTTTAACTCGAGTACATAAAAAAGGGTAGGAAATATATATTATTTGTTTTATTCAATAAAACTCATAAAAAAAGATTTCCTCAATCGCCGCATTTCATTTTATAATTAATTTCTTTAACTTAATCTTAACAATTCTTACTTTTTGAAGTAAGCTTTTTAAATTTTCAAAGTTACAAACACAACTATGTTCATAAACTTATATAATTCCTAAAGCTTGATTCGATAACCGAAGCACTTTCTTTCAAATAGAATTAATCCATTGAAGTCGTAGATCCAAATTTACCTTTACAAGAAGCCTTTAAACAAATTGTTATTTGCAAATTTAATTTTGAATTTCATTCAAAATTCTTAGCCCTACGGCACCAAATTCCATATCAAGATCAGAAACGAAGAAGGTGTGGATTGGGAACGGGCCTTAACAGATTCGTCGCGGATCGAGATTGCAGATTTTAAAATTAGCATTGCTTCTGAATTAGCTCGAAATATTCTAAATAATAATTAATATAGATGGATTTAAATTAATATTATCATTATATTAGAAACTCAAGCAAATATCAGCACAATTAGCAGCAAGAAATAGCAGCACCTCTTTTCTCTTTTTAAAATTTTTGAGATCTTAAGCAAATATATACTGAAATATTTGATTCAATGAAACTATAAAATAAATATTTTGTCAATATTCGATTTATTCTGATTAGTTTTTTATTAGTTTTATTCAAAATAATCATATTAATTTTGATTCTTCTTATTTATAAAACTTTTTGAAAGTTTTTCAAAGAAAAATCAGGTTTCTTGATTTTAATCAAGCACGCTGCATTTGGGCCATCACTATTAAGTGAAAAATTTGTTGGTTAGAGCACCTGGCCTGCATTTAAAGATATCTCTTGAGATTGTGATTGTAATTATTTATTAACTTGCCGCTGAGAAGCAACACGAGGGCTATCGGCAATGGACCTCGCACTTTTATACCTAGGTCAAGTGAAGAGAATGATACTTGACTTAGCACCTCCTTTTTGAATCCTGTACACCACGTCTATAGGAGGACTTGGAACCTCGACCAAGACGGGTGCCTCAAATGTGACGAGGATCAGATTCGCAACACGGCAGACCTTCAGTAGTATCCAGATTCAATTCTACCTCTCGTAGAAAACAACGCCGGGTGAGAGTCCGCAAACTATAATAACTAGGCTAACCTGTCTACTTATTTTGGAGTATTCCACAATATCAAAATGAACTCGCGCAGATCACTACAGTGAAGACATATATAATTTTAATTATATACTAAAATTTAAAAAAGGAAGTAAAAGTTATTTTTATTTACTTAATGTATGTGATGATGTATTTTGAAAAGTTTTACTTTGTCACAAAAACACGTTTGAAATGTAATAAAATTCATTCAAATAACGAGAAAAAATTTGGAAACAAAAATAACTATATAACAAAAAGATAAGATGGAAACGAAATTTTACGTATCTAATGCAAATTATTTCACAGAAATTTTAGAAAGAAATGAAAGCATAATTTGGAAACACTTAAAAAGTAACAATATTGTACACAGTTCTTGTTTAGGAACATATTATGTTTTAATATTTCTACAGATTCATTAATTAGTTTCACTAACATTTTACGAGAGGCAACACGAGGACTGTTGACGACCAACCTCGTAATATTCAATCTCCCTCAAGTGACGAATATTATTGTAGAGCTGTAGTATTTGATATAAAATTTAAATATAAGATATCTAAGGAGTTTGCTTTTTGTAATACCTGGTATAACATTATCTTTGTAGACTGTAATGTAATTATTTCTGTCAGATCGTTGATGCATGTGGAACAGATCAATAGCGTGTCCAAGTTCATGTACAACCAACCCTACGTAAGCACAACCTTGACCAAGAGATAGATCCTGCATTCCTCCGTTTCTACCAATTACGGACCAGCAGCTTTTTGAAAGAAAAAGAAAAGAATATTAACTACGTAAGACATTTAAAAAAATCACAGAATAACTCTGAATTTTAACAGTCTAGTTTCTCGATGCAACTTACTCTCTTTATCAAAAGAAATTTCAAAAGATGAATTTGGTAGTGGTGGTGAAGAATTGATAAATCGTTGATTCTCTTAAAATTATTAATTATGTTTATGTTCCAAAAAGAACCAATGCATGAAGCTTGGCAAATGTAAGACATGATATTAATAGAATGATTTCAAATTGAATTAAATGTTTAGAAACAAAAAAGAGAATAAATATAAAGATATTGATCATGATATTTACTATCCGGTCATTCTTTTCTTCAAAAGTTATGGGACATTTGAAGTAAGCTATTGTAAGATTTTGAAAAATATTCTTAATATGAAAAACGATTCCTCTAAAATAAATATATAATGTACTTTTTGATTTTACAGTTATATTCACGTCTTTTATTATTACATTTTTTGCTAGTTCCTAACAATTCATCTTTATCAGCTTAATAATAATAAAAATTTTCAATTCACGTGTATAATTAATTTTGAAACTACCGTAGGATGCTAATTACTCACCCGTTTCCGAAGAAAATCCTGACGAAATCTCTTTCTTGCGTCCTTGGAACAAACCTTATGCAAGTATATCTGTGATACTGTTCCATACCGGCATAAATGACATTGCTAAAGCTTCCTGAAATCAGAACACAAATATTTTTCAAACTTAGCTAAATGAATTCCTTTCCCACACCATCCTAAATATAAAAAAAATTATTTTTTATACCAGTGTTGGACAGAAGAAATCCGGTAAAAGTTGTTTTAAAAAATATTATGAAGGAAGGTTGTAAAACCATTCGCAAGTTTAAAATGAGTTGCATCAATGAGTTATACTTATAATGAACATAAATAAATTTATTCTATGTTCGCTTATTTTGGGAGTTTGTGAAAATGAATTCCGAATCAATATTAAATTCGGCTTTTTTACAGGAAAAATAAGTAAGGAAATAGTCAGATAAGTATTTTCTAAATATAATTTATATTTATATTACTAAATTAAATGGTTATTTACAAATGGCTTGATTAATTTAGTTTATCCAAATATTTTGAGATACATGGATGATAAAGAATATACTAGGGGCATCATTCAACATTTAATTGGATAAAAATATATTTCAAAAAATTACACAATTCATATAGGCAAAAGACTGAACATTCGCTTTTGATCACTCATAAGTATTAAATTGTGTTGCTAATTACCTGCTTAATTGAATTTATTGGCTAACATGTAAGCCAATAGGTGAAAAGTTCTCGCCTCTTCTTAACTTTTTTACTCTTGTGGTTCCTTCATAATGGCTGCCATTGCAATGGTATTTTTTATTCAACAAAGCGATAAAATTTTTGATAATCAATTAGGTAATATTTTTATTAACATTTTCTCAAATGTTACCGCCTGACTTTTAATGATTTTGGAATTTCATATTAACCCCAATGATTTTCTACACGAATTTCTACCGAGACTTTTCAATTGATTAACCATACATAAAATCAAAGAATGTATTTTGACAGAGTGAGGAAAAAGTAGAATTGTACTTTTTCTATTTAGTTTCGATAAGAAAAAATTCTAATTTTAAATTAGTTAAAATACTCTAAAAAGACTTGGATTTATTGAGTAACATCTAAGTTATTCATTAATGTATCAATTAGAATTCAATAATAGTGAGGAAGAAATCTAAAGGTTCGATTGTCGAATTAATACATATTTCGAAACGGGGAGTGGATTCAATGGTTTATCTGATTTATCTTAGTAATAAAATACATAAACCGGATTCTACAGTTTGAGAAATCTCAATTATACAGTAATACGTCCCAGGAATGTTAATTATCAGATGAATATCCACCGTATATACATTAATATGAATTACTTAAGGCTCATAAATAGATTTGATTTCATTATCTTTAAGCTAAGGAATAAAAACTAAACCTTTATTAACGGATATATATTTTGAAGTACACTCAAATTATTAAATAATGAATGCTGTGTTAATGAATAATTAACAATAACATGTTGTATGCTCAGTTCTCCTATATCCTTATGAAATTAAACTGGCTTAGAGGACCAAATATGCAACATAATGTTTTAAATAGTATACGTTACAAGCCATATTATATCAAAATGATGCATATACACAAGTGTGGATGAAAGCATACCCCAATGATCTCTTTATCTGATGTTACTGGAATGAAACCGCGTCCCTACCTCCCTCCATATTAACTAGAGAAGAGAATCATTGGTCAAACTGGAACAACTTTTATTTGTAAATGGTACGTGACTCCATTGGTGAGAGGTCCATTAATTGTGTTCTGCATACGACTGTAAGCAGTGCCGCTGATGTGTTACTATAAATAGTATACAATTTCAGGACGATGGGCGAATAATCACCTTTATGGCGACGTCCGGCCACAGTAAACCATGATACCTGTCGTCTCACACAGTTACCCTACGTTTGGTGTCACTCCTATTTTAGCCCGCAGTAGACTATACCAGCCATTACTTGCCGTTGTGTTCATCAGCCAAACACCACCAATCTTTTTTCTGCTTTTCCCATCATTTGGAAGGCTTTCCAAGCTCTCCAAACTACACTTTTGTCAATTCCAAACACATATTTTAAATTTGGACACACCATTATACACCCAAAACAGTTGACTGCGTAGAAGGAATCAACTCCAAAAACAAGCAAAAAATGTTTTCTTCGGATGGGAAAATGATGGAGACTATATTTTGGGACAGTCATGTTAATAGATTATCTTCTGACAGGAAAAACCATTACAAGAGCACACTACATATCATTATTTGACAACCCAAAGGCAGAAATTGCTAAAGAGCGGCTATATTTGCATAAAAAGAAATTGTTTCATCAAGGCATCGTGCCGTCTCACACCTCAGAGGTGGTCGGGGTGAAAATGCAGGAATTGCAATTTGAACTTCTTGATTACCCTTCTTACTCACCAGATCTAGCTCTAAGTGATTTCTTTTTGTGTCATGATCTAAAACTAACACTCGGAGGATAGGTGTTTGTCAATTCAGGAGGCTATCACCTTCGTAAACAATTAATTTGAAGAGAAATTTGCCGAGTACAATTTGGATGGTTTAAAAAGATGTGAGATCATAGGGAGAGCATATAGACCAGGGAAACTTGGTAGAAATATAAAAATAAATTTAAAGAAAAAATATCTTGTGTTATTGTTACGTCGGAAGCCTTTCAGACAACCCCCTTACATGTCTTTCAAAATTAGTACATGGAGAGAGACTATTCTATTCCTATTTAGGAGACACTATACTATTCCTATCCCAGTCACTTCACAATTCCGTCAATCGAGTTCGAGTGGATAAATACGTCTCATAGGTCATGTAAATTCACCATTAACAGTTTTTACTTTGACAACAAGCACTTCATTATCTTTTCAAGAGTATAATTCTATCATATGACTCTGTGGCAAATCTATTCTTTTCCTGTTGAATCCAATAAACACTTAATGATTCAGTTTAATTTCCGCCGTAAATCCTTTAGACCACTTCAAAACTAAGAGAGCTAAATATGCATCTCTTAATTCTTTTCGAAAATGCTCTCTCAAACTCTGAAGAAATTCCATATCTTTTCATCAAATTAATCATCATCCGCATTAAGATTATCTAAGTGAGGTACTCTAGTATCATATGCACCTTCAAGATAAATTAAGTGGTTAAATGCAATTAGATCACTTGGAAATTCATATAAGTAGATAAATGGCCTTGAATTGATCACTGCTTTTTTGTCACAAAGAACCTTTAACATTTCTTGTTCTAACATATGGGATTTCCCTCAAACATCAGTTAAGACATGAAGCAGGAGGAGAATTGAATCTCCACTGAATTCTTATTGTAGATGGATGACATTTTATCTTGTTCCAGTCAATCGATCTTAAGAGACTTTCTGTTACAATGAAATTTGAGCTTTTGTCACTGAAAATAATTTTTAGAAATAAGTCTTCTTAGTCCCAAAATAAAACCGTTTAGAGTCAAATTTTCTCTCTGTTCCAGAAGAAGCGTGGATTAATTTGCTCAAGAAAAGAGCAAGACCCATACTTTCTTTACTTTATTCAAATGAAGAGAACCGTCAGCATTGGTACAAGACTTCATGAATTAGATTAAACGAATGAATTCCCTCATCGAACTCCTCCCACAATCAACTGAATCACTTTTAAGACTTTTGGCGACTCGCCTATAAGGGAATGATTCGCAGCGTATTATTACTCCCTGTTTAGGTTTCCTTATAATACGTCCTTAGTTTAATTTCAATAGAGTTCTAAAATAGGTAATTGGGATAAAGTAAGAGAAAATTCTCTCTGTGTATGTGTGTGTGTGTTTAATTACATTTAAATTAACAAGGAAATTTTGTCCCAAAATTGTGTTTTTCTCTAGTGAATCTGTTGGAAATATTGAAAAGAAAAATTCTTCTAGAGTGATATTAGTTCAATAATTTTTTTTTAAATAACACTCCTGATTAAAACACTCTTTTACACTGAAAAAATATTCGTTGCGTTTTTATTATCTCGTGACCAGCATAATATTCTTAGATATCTATTGAAATAGGATTTTATAATTATTATGATTTTTTTCAAGTGATTGTCTTAGCTTTATGTACGCATGCAACATAAGCACAAACAATCTAAAATGAAGTCTTTACTAATGATAGTAAGAATACCAGACTAAGAAGACACATTTGCTAACAAAATTTAACAGTTAAAACTTGTGTTTTTCCTCTAAACGTCCCCGCGAGGAACTAACACTGAAGATTTGCGCACTCACCCACGGATGGATCTAGGACAAAAGGAACAACACCATGGCCTGGATATCCTGGCCACCGGAAATTAGTGTTCCAGATGCCTGCCTGAAAAAATTGAGAAGAAAAAGGAATGTAAATAACTGGAACCTTGTAGCTCTTATTATTTTATCAGAATATTGTGCGCCATCTTTTTGACTTACGATCATTTGGTGTTACTAGCACAAAATTTTCAGTATAATCTGGTTGTAATTGTATTTACAGTACGTACAATAAAGAACGTAATATGTATTTTTGGATTATGCATAATAATTATGTGGTCATAAGTAGAAGGTTTCCATTTTATTTAAAGATTTTATTAGTCATTTGAATGAAAATGGTGTCGAAAATTATAAATCCGACTTATGACTTGTTTGTCGGAAAGCCACTCGGTCGCAAATCGAGAGAAATTGTTCATTTGAAAATTTTTGATTCGAAACAAATTTTTGTAATATTCAAAAAAAATTTTTTTTTAATTAAAATATTATTTGACAATAAAAAATGAGCAGGACGGGAGAATCAATCATTCTTTTCTTATTCTCAATGAATAAATTTGCTATTAATAATATTTTAATTTTACTTATGTAGCAAGATGGGCTTACAGTTTTTAACACGTGACATATTTAATACAAAAGGCGCTTTCTTTGCTATGTTGATTTCGTGATAGAAAGTTATTATTTCGAACACATACAACACAAATGAATGTGTTTTTACAGTCATTGATATACTTCCTCAAGGAAGATAACGAATGATTTTTTATTTTAATTGTTTTCACTACTATTTTAGTTTGAGTCATCAGGGAGTTCGTTCACAATATTTACGCAATTATTTAAGTCTCAGCTTTTAAAGGTTATCTAAAATATCTCAATCTTATTTGAAAGCAGGTTTAATTATTCAAATACACATAAATATTCACATTTCTTTTTATGATAATGTATGGAATTTATAAGATGTAGCATCAGAAGAAAAGAATATAATTTTGTGATAGTACGTAGATACTCACATCACTTTCATTCCACGATTCAGGGAAACTCATGTCACCAACATAATGATTGCCATGAAGAGCAGATCTTACAACTTCTAACAGAAGAAAAATATCTATTTTACACTTTTTTTCAAAGTAAGTTAAGAAAACGATATTACATGTTATGTTTAGAAGTATCATTACTACTTAAGGTTTCAAATTCATATTCTGACCTGAGCAATACGAATAATGTTATGTAATAACCTCTTAAATATATGCGCAAACGGATTAGGAGATGATTTTCTTGTTGCTGCTATTGAAAATAATAATAACAGCAAAACATTAGAGAAAAACCTGTTTAAAGGTTTTTCCCTCTACCTTTCCTTCATACATTTCCTGAGCGAAATGAAGAATAAATGTTACAGAAATGTATGTGTTTTCTGCCGAAGCGAAAAGAGTAATAATAAATGTAAAATGTGTGCGAAATTTTGCAATTAACTTATTAAGCCACCAAAATTACAATACCTTTTTAAAAGAATTATTAAATTATTCATTCAAATGCTACTATTAAATCAAAATATAAGATATTGAAGTATAATTTAAACTGCTGTTTGTAGAAAATGCAACACCATGAAGGAATCATCAGA
>BMAW01057565.1:0-11172 GCA_019974015.1 Nephila pilipes | reverse complement strand
TACACAATACACTTTCTAGAATTGGCAATATTCAAGCTTCTACGCCCCAGGGGGCTATAATCTCGCCTTTTTTATATTCCATTTTCACTAGCGACTTTCCCAACGATCCAAATGTACACATTTGTCTTTTTGCAGATGACTCTGCAATCCTAGCCCAAGACATTCACCCTACCATTGTCCACAACAAATTACAAAACTTCCTAGAGAATTTAGAAGACTGGTTAACTTTATGGAGAATCTCCATCAACACTGATAAATCAACTGCCATAATCTTTAATAAAAGCAATTTCAAAAATAGACTCCCTAAACTAGAACTTTTTGACAGAGAAATTAATTGGAGTAATAACACTCAATATCTAGGTATCACCCTAGACAATAGACTTTGTTATAAACCTCACTTCCAAAATATGAAAAAAAAGTTCAACATTAGATTCAATAAATTCAAAAAACTATTACACAAGAATTCCAAACTAAGCCTTAAAAATAAAATTTTAATTTACAAATCTTATCTACTACCAATTATTACCTATGGTTGTGCCATTTGGGGCTCAGCCGCCAAAACCAACATAAATTTCTTACAAAAACTACAATCTGGTGTGCTCAAATCACTTATCGGGGCGCATAGATTACACAGTACCTCAGAAATTCACAAAATTATGAAAGTCGACTCCATTACGACTACTATCAGAAAACTAGCAGCTAAATTCCATAGCTCCATTCAAACGGTTCCAGTTGTAGTGCCCTGCATTAAAATTGCCATAAATGACGTAACTGCTGGATTTCATTAATGCTTTTAAATCCTTCTTGAAATGAATATGATCCGAAGATGAGGAGGAAGGGATATAAATGAAGAAATGTAAATTGGCTTGTAGTTTGGAGTTTCAAAAATACTTCGGTAGCTTCAACATGTTGGAATAGTGTGGTAGGTAAGCAAAGATGGGCAAGTATGTTTTTAACTACAGTCATGATTCCTACTGAAGCGTGATGAAAAGTTTGGTTTTATTCGTTGTCTCTAAAAGAGTTGTAGTTAGGAATATAGAATTTATGCTGTGGTCTTATGAGTATACCTTGAATTAAAAGAAAATCGCGTTGTGTTTCTGTACAAAACCTCTTTTCCCAAGGTATGAGAGAGGAATCGTGTTTCAAGAACACAGATTGAGGCTAAATAGCATATACTGTGACTGCAATGTCATTATTAGGATCCATCAAAACGTCTCTTAGAGTGCGGAGCTTGTTTATTGATCCTTTTTGCTGATATAATTTTTTGATAGGTGCTTCAGGAGTCAAGCTAATTTGTTAAAAATTTCGCCGATATTTGCTATTAAATCAATAGTTTTGTAAAAATTTTCAGTTTACTGGATTTCGGCGTCATATTTGTTTTGCTGGTTAGTGAGATAGAATTTTGCTTTAGACTCAATTTGTTCCAAGATCTCACAGTTATGGGGCTTCATCTAGTGAGCATTGTTATCAGCACTAGCAAAAGTTACAATCTTTCTCACTCTGTAGTTGATGATGGAGTTTTTTTTTAACTTCGGAGTTTCGGGAATGCGGAGCATCCTCAGTAGGAAGCTAGGGCACCTCTTTCTTCGTAATTTAATCAATCAGGGTAATTGATTCACTTCTTAATTCCTCAGTCGCAAGTCAAGTCAGGTTTTCTACAATTTAGGCATCTTGGAGCTATGTAGCAGTTTAGTGCAAAGTGATTAACAAAGTTGCATCGGTAGCATTGTGTTACTCCTCTGCCTCTATACCATTCTATCCTGACAATCATGCAACACAATTTGGTTAGTTTCTAAAGGTTGCAAGCGCTATACTCTCCCCAGATCGGCTTCTTCCTATCTGGGGAGAGTTAATAACAAGAATGAGGATGGCATCTTTGATGTCTTATTTTGTAGCTGGCTTACTTTGGCTAGGAAGAAACCTATGCTGATTTATTCTTCCTTCATTTCTTTTCTTTGAGTGTCCCTCGGTACGCCTTGTAAGGTACTAGGAACTAAAACCATCAGGCTACACATTAATGTATTTAATTTTATTTTAATGTCAAAAATGTGCCATATTACCTTCAACGTTTTCGTTTCTAATCACCCTCCTTCTCCAGATTCATGCTCTGGCTCATCCAGAGCGTACGCCTCAGTTTCCAAGTCTGATTGGATGATTTCATCCCCGACGAGATCAACTCTTTCGTGATGAGGTGTTCTCAACTAACTCTTCCTTCTGCTACTTCATCCTTGACGAAATCAAAACGTTCGTGATATGGTGTTCACTAAAACTTCTCCTTAATCTGGAGGGAGCTTTATCTGATAATGAAAAAATTCTGGTATTCGGAGTTCACAAAAACGTTTAGACGTCAACAGAAGATATCACTGCCAGTGTTACATGGCACTGTGTGATTTCCCTCTAACCAAAAGTATTTACTATATTATACTAGCACATAAAAAAATTGAAAGAATTAATAATCACAACTTATCATATATATATATATATATATATATAATATATCATAATATATCATCTTTCACAATAACTAAAATTATACTAAATTGCATTGTTTAAGCTTATTTTTTTGTATTTCAAATTATTTCATATATAAATATTGTTACATATCATTAGATCATCGATTGATTCTAACAAGTTAAAAATAAAGGCTCCGATATTTTTTCTAGTTTTGTAGTTATGCTAAGACCTCAGAAAACTAAATGTGAATAGTTAAAGTGTAATTAAGCTCTTCTGAATTATAGTATCCTTTAAATGTAAACACTTGTAATTTTGTACCGAATTAAAAGTTTTTTAAAATGTATTCCGCAAACAAAATTAATTAATTAATTTAATCATAAGTTGATTTTAATGTCTTAAAAAGAAATCAACAGTATTTAAGAAAAACATAAGTGAATATGTAAATTCTATTTACAATTTCTAATTTAATAATGACTTGCTAGCTTTATATATATATATATATATATATATATATATATATATATATATATATATATATATCTTTTTCTCAAAGTAATATTTATTAATCAAATATAATTTTTACTTATATGTTTCAAAGTAAAATTAAGTGCAGAAATTGAAATTTTGATTATTGTGAACAACAAGACACTTACCAAATCTTATAATAGTGATAATCAATCTGATTGTTAAAAATATGTACAAAATGTTAATTTTTAAAATTGTATTTTAAAAATTAATATTTATGATACAGTAAGTTTATTTAACATATTAATGATGCAGTAAGGGTGAAAAGCAAAAGTTTGAGGAATAGAAAAAATTTACAATATATAAATGTTGAATACTACTTAAAAATCTGTTACGTTGCCTTTTAGTGCAAATGTGATTCTTGTTTTTTCCAGCTAACACCAGAACCTCGGTTGTACTTTTAATACATTTCGGCACAAGCATTATTTTTAAAAACATTAGCTTTAAGAAGTACGTTAATAAAGTGGGGTTAAATTGTGTAAATAAACATACAAATATCAAGTATTTTTTTTAATATCGGAATTATCTTACAAAGTCTATTGAAAAATAAATATTTATCTTAGGACTTTTATGAATGAATCTGATTGGATTGTAAATAAAAATTAATAATTTCTCCAGAAATTAAGAAAGATAGTTTAAGTTACTTTACACATTTATGAAGTGAAAAAAAAATTGAATTCTTGTCGAGCATCATTGTTGTACAATCATTGATAAAAAAAGTGTACCAAAGTGGCTCAAAACGCATAAAATTTCACAATATTGCTTTTTAAGTATTATAATGTTATTCTATAAAATATCATCTGCATCATGCACAAATATTTACATGTTTGAAAATAATTTTCGGCACTGATCTGTACGAATCAAAGTCAAGAAGTCATTCAAGACTCGATTACAATGCAATATTATGGATAGACTGCAACACACACAAATAATTACTCGGATGGAAATCATTTTCTAAACTGATCAGAAACAATTCTCAAGATATATTAGAATCTTTATGAAGATATTACGATATAACCTTTCAAATATACAATGTCTTAGAATTATTTAAGTATTTTTCAATTAATTATTCATTCAAATGTGAAAATTCTCAATGTATAAACCAACAAATCTTACCAGACAATTTTGACAAATGTTCAAAATAAATAAATATTAAACATCTGGAAATAATCTTATCGAATAAAACTATTAGCCGATGAAAAGAAACTTTTTTTAAATATCAAATCACAGTTAAATTAGGATGCTTTCAATATTGAAATTTTTTTTTTGTGTAAACCAAATAAATTTTAATCTATTATTTCAGCATTTTGATAAAAGAATGATTCAATTCCTTTCTGCTACAGCAATACAAATTCAGGTTTAAGCAATTATTTTGAAATAAAACCTAAAAAAAAAAGTTGCGTAATAATTTCTCATTAAACTAAAAATAATATATACAGCAAAATATAAGTTACATTAGCTGCTTTGCAGTAACAAAATTATTAAAAACAGCACTAACACATGTGACAAGTTAGGCAGTAGAGAAGTTTGATAATTATTCTGAACAATTAACCCTTTAATAAAGCAGACATGATCTGAATACTGCATTTGAATTTGACGTTCAAAATGGTCTTCAAAGGGGGAGTTATTTAACAAAAGCAATATATGGTGGATACTCCGATGTTTTAATAAAGCATGAAAAATGCAACTAAGAGACTCATTTTTCTTTTAAATGATTACTTTAATACAATTAAGAAATATTAATGGAAACTATATGGAATTTAATTCCATATGTATAATGTATGAAAGATACATTAAAATATATTCAGAGCCATGTTTAACCACTTTATTTCTTTTACATTCGACATTCTGTACATAGTATGTCAGACATCAGCCAGAATAATTACTGCCAAAAAGTTTGTATAATATATGCTGTAATAAGAAAGAAAACTATTTTCAAAATATTTCTTAAAAAATTCCTATAAAGTAAAAAATGTATACGCGAAATCATTACTTGGAACAGTTCTACATTAGAAATTAGTTTTATAATTCCGCTTATATATGTCAATTAATAAAAGTTCAGAATTAGATAATAAAGTGATTCTGAGTACATACCGAAAAATTTGAATTATATTCCTTTAATTATACTCCAGTTTTTCGTATATTTTAATTAGTCACGAATGTTGTAGTGTGATAGATAATAACTTTACTATTTTGTTCAGATAGCAAGCATGAAGTTTTATTTTAAATAATTCTCTTCAGTATTTCATTTAAAAAAAAAAAAATGCATCAAAACATAAAATTCCCTTCGATGTGTGAGCTTCTCTATATCGCAAATTGAATTAAATGTTAAAAAATAAATACTAACATATTAAAAATTCTATAAATATTCCTCAAACGGTTTTATTGAATGAAATTTAAAATAATCAATGTCAAATTACCTCAGAAATATTGATTAGCTTGATAAGTTCAAATAATTTTTTATATGATAAACCTCGAACAATGATCATGCTTCTGAGTTAGTTTTAAAGCATACTATCCAAACTTCTACAAATACATTATTAAATAACTACTTTAGGGGAAAAAATTATGTTAAAAAAGTTGAAGCAAAGAAAAGAGAACTACATACTTTATTAGCTGAATAAATTGGTTTATTTTTATGTATGGGCCTATTTTTAATGTATATATATTTATTTTCATGTATATCTATGATTATATGTGTATGATTTGCCTAAAATGTTTTTTAAAATTTAGTGAATGGTAATTTTTTATTTTGAGATTGTGTATGATATCAATAAAGTTATTGTTTCAAAATTTTTGTTGCATTTGTTTTGAAAATTATTTCTAATTTTATTTCTCTTTTTGGAACTATTCAGAATAAAATTAAGAAAATAATGATAAATAAATTAGCATAGTTTTGTGTATAAATTAATATTAAAATAGAGAACATTGATTATTTTTTATTTTATTTATTTGTCCCTAAGAACAATAAAAAATATAAAAATTCTTTTTTGTTGCAATGTAGTAAATGTTTATATTCAGTGAAATACGCTTGAAGTAAATAATACATTGATGATCACATTCTTGCGATTATTATTTAAAAAAATAAACTATATTTATACTTAAGTGCTCTATGTACATGAAACACAACTTTTTGATTAATTTTTTGATATTTTTTTATTTAATTTAGATTCAAAAGCTGAACGTTTGCGATGGAAGGAAGAAAAAGAAATAGGTAAAAAATAGGAAAAATCATTTGTCTGATAAACATAATATATATATATTGAAATTCAGTACATTTGACAATATATATATATATATATATATGTATTGAAATTCAGTACAGTTGACTATATATATATATATATATATATATATATATATATATATATATTGAAATTCAGGAGACATTTGACTATAAAAAATTGAATACCTAACGACAAATGAATGATATTCAGCTTATGTTAATCTCTAATAATCTTTATTTTTAGCTCATCACCAAATGATAATATAAACGAAATTAGCGTGTTCCAACACATCAATGACTATGATTTGTTTGCAAAGTAAAATAAGATCACATATGTTTCAAATAAATTGCAAGTTATAATTAATTATTTGAGTATATAAAAGTGGAAACTCTTGAAATAAATACCAAATTATGCATTATTTAAAATTAAATTAAAGTAGCAAAATTAAATTTCTCAGCAATTTATTTCCAAAACTAAATTGATAAAGAGTTCAACAAATTAAGTTGAACATGTGTTATTATAATTATTTTAGAATTAACAACAAATCTTAATAGCCACATTAATTTTCTCATTAATTTGACTAAAGAACACATGAATAAGGCTTTTATGACAAGAATAGTTAACAATAAGAAATATAAAAACTAATCTTATCTCAAGGTTACTTTTTAAACAGTGCATATTAAATGAATGTGTTTTGCAGGTGTGATATAGCAACACAAACGGATTTCGTAGAAGACGTTCGTGGTCTTGTTTATCCGGCATATAAGAAAAAATTTAAAACATAAGTTTTGAAAAGAAAAATTCAACTGTCGAACATATTTTATCCGTTCAATTAATATTGCTCCGAAAAATGCATCATATTTCTGGATATATATTTAGTAAAGACAGCCGTTGCAAATGTTTTATTAGAGGAAATTCTGAAAAATTTGTAAGAAATGTGTTTTGTTGAAATGAAAACGTGTGAATGAAGTTATAATCTACTGTCATGCCTTGTGATCTGAATGTATACCTCTCAATTTAGATAATGATACTTCTCTTACAGAAGCTGATACACTAACATATTTCTTATTTGATTTTTGAAATGTCTTCCCCCCCCTTATATTGGATGATTTAAGCTTTGAACATTGTATTATTTCTACAACTCGGGTGCAATTCCTCAAATGACAAATTTTTGGCGATATTTATGTAAATGTGCATATTGAAATATAAGTCAATATGCACATTTACATAAATATCGCCAAAAAGTTTTAAAGTCCAGGAAAAAAAGCTCTCCAAATTATTTATGTATATGTTAAAAAATGTAAGAGATATTTCAGTGTGAATGAGAAAGATCCCATATTCATAATTTTCAAATATTGACTTTCTCTCTCCATATATATATATATATATATATATTAGTAACATAGATAAACATAGATTTTACGGTATGCAATTTTTGATAAATATTAAAATATGTGTGATACATTCGACTAATCCCGAGCAACAATAAATTTTAAGCATGTTTTTTTTTACGGCAACGAAAAAAAAAAGTTTGATTGAACTGTTTAATATTTCACCTCTAATTTCTTATTTCCTTTCTTTATCGGAACTGATTAATTAGTGAACATTTTAAAATAAGTTATTTAATTTAAAAGTTAAAATGTTAATGAGACTAAAAGAAAACTTGTTATATATATATATATGTCAAATACAATAGTGAGGGCTTTACTAGTAAGTGTTGATGAATTTTAATGTTGGAATTTTTACAAGGTAGGAAATGAGATCACCAAATACATAGTTTGCGAACTCCTCAAAATGATCTGACTGCTGATGATTACAGTTCGATGTCTGATTTACCAGACCTTTGCATAGAGGCTCCTAATAACAATTCAGAAAACTGCCTGCCAGTAGGGAATTTTCTATGTAATTTATCCCACATGATTATTCAAGTTAGAAAACTTGAGTTGCATTCATACACTTGAAACTTAGGTGGCAACTTTGTTTTCATAAAATTAACAGGAGTAGACTTTATACAGAACTTCACTGCTCATATAATAATATTTTATGTGACGAAAAAATTATAATATCATCTGATTCTAAAAAGAAAAGCAGTTTGAATAACCTTTCGGTTCTTGGAGCATTGTCAACGGACAATAGGTTTTCCCAAGAAGAAAAACAGTTCAGCGTCATTCGATATTCATTCGATATATGTCCAAATACAAATTTTCATCCTGTGAAAAGGTAACTTTAGAAATTATTAAAAGTTATGCTCAAGAGGAGATGTTAAATGCTATTTTTGACGGAAAAAAACAGGCTGAATTGAGAGGTGATATAGATTCCGACGGATACTATTGCATCACACTTATTGTTGATGGTGGTCGGTGTAAGAGGAGTTATGGGCATGAATGCAATGCATCAAGTGGAGTATATTAATCGGTATATCCAATAAAAAATTTTTATAGGTATGTAGTGTCATTTCAAATAGACGGCTAGAAAGAAAAGATCACTTGTGTTAGAAGAATTGGAGCGGACCATCAACAGCAATGGAAAGTGATTCTAATTCTAATAAAGTGACTGATATTGAAAACAATGTAACATCTGCTAAAGCTGTGATAGTGAGAAACTTTACATTCTCTAGAAGGCCTATGAAAGTCCCTAAAGGACTCGATCTTTTTTAATAATGTTTGTTATATTCTTGAGACTTTTTTTTGAGTCTCAAGGGGGGGGGGCAAAGATGGCGGGAAACGAAGTGAAATAACTGCCGCTGCGCGGCAGTGCTGTGATGTCGGTATGCGAGCTGACTTTCACTCACAAATGTAGTTAGAACACCTTGAGTACTGGTGATGACTGATCTTTTACTTGTGTGTGTCTCTGTATTGTGCTGTCCTTTATGAATAAAGTACATGTTTTCTGAAATTTCTTTGGATTTATTTATATCCAAGTACCCAGCATCTGGTAGATGCAGCCCATTTAATTTTACTTTTGAATGAATATTTTATTTAATTTTGGAACAAATTTTAAGCACTTCAGGAAAGGTACTCGAAATTTTGTTGCGTTCCTATCAACCATCGCCTTTCAAAAGTTCTAGAAAGCACTAATTTCCGACCCTGTCTTAGCAATATTCGATGAGAAGGCTCGCACATCACTACATACAGATGATAATGGTTACATGATTGGTGTAGTTCTTTTACAATTATAAGCTGGACAAGAGAATGTAATTGCCTCACACACAGTTTCAAAAGGAGAGAGGAATTATTCTACAGCTGAATGGGATTGTCTTGCTGTGGTATGGGCAGTGCAGGAATTCCTGACTTTCATTTAGAAAAAATTAATTTCATAGTTTGACATTTGTGCAATTATTTAAAAAATAATTACATAAAGCTGATAATTTACAAGATAAATGAATGATGAATTAATATTTTAACAAAGGAAATGTATTTTCACGACAAAATCTTGGAATTTATTATAAATGTAATGTGTACTTTTTTCTGGGTTATTTAAAATGAATCATCCTATTTCAAAATGCTATATTTTCATAAATAAATGACTGAGAATGATGAGTAATACATAAATGCAAAGAAAAAATAGTGAAGTTTTTTTTACAAGAGCATTTGATGTAACTTTCTTTAGTTACGCGATTAAATGTCATTTCGTTTAGTAAATTCCTGCCAAATACGTTGCAAAGTGTCAGCTGTAATTGATTGAACATGATCAAAAATCCGTTAAGTTCATATTAATGTACTGATCCTGATGGCTACCCTCAAAGGAAGAAAGAGCACCTAAGCATATAGGCAACCTAAGTAGCATGCCTGATCCACTGGACCGATCAAACGGCGAGGAACCGCCTTGAAAGCTTCCATAAAATCGTTCGTGAAATAGCTTCACGGAAAACATGCGAGGATCATGTATTGTTCACAATGCAAAACTATCCCACTTTCCCTGTGTTTTCCTATTTTTCTTTATCATTTTGTGTCGTTTATTTCTGAAAATATGAAATTTTAAATTTGATAATTCTCTTCTAATAATTCTCTTTTGATTTGTATTTAATTTATTACTGATAGGGAAAAGTTGTTTCTCATATATTTAGTAAATGCTTCGGTTTATATAAAGTTCAAAAGATTTTGATTTTTGAAGGATGGAATTTTATTTTCATTTTCTCGAAACTAATGTTATTTCATTGACTTAATACTCATTTTTACGTTCTAATGCACTCAAAAGAGAAATTTACAGCTAGGTAAAGGTAAGCTTTGGTGTTTAATGTTTCATACATAGGAAATAATAGTAAATATTTGTGTGAAGCACACAGTAAAAATTTCACACAATTTTCCCGTATTTCGAAGAAATATCTCAAGTTATAAGTAAGCACTAATAACAAAAAGTTAAGCATAATTTATCGAAAATGCAAACACCAGTGAAACAATTGAATTCAGGTTAGAAACAATATTTATTTTAAAAATATTACAATATTACTAATTTTTGAATTTTATAAGGTGTTCATTTTACAAAAAAATAGTAAATTTCTTAAGATTTGCTTAAAAAGAAATCTATTGATACAGCGAAAAAATTTAGTTCAATACATTATATTAATTAGATTAATAAAACGACAGTAATAAGAACAGAGCTCTAAAAAACATTTGACAACACATAAATTCTTTGGGGTCGCAAATCAGCTGACAGCTTGTATCTTGTCCTGATCAGGCTGATCACCATCTTCAAAAACAAAGTAACACAAAGTTTTGCTTTCTCGGGGGGGAAAGTAGAATATTTTTTTTAATATAATTGAGAACCAGTCCAGCTTCTTAGATGTAACTTTGGACTATACTTAACCTTTAAAGAAGTTCCTCAAAGGTTAAGGAAAACACAACTAAGTCTTCCAGGTAAAAGTTGCTCATCGTGCATTTTAAATGACATAGTAGTTTGTCCATCATTTTTTCTGTTTTACGAAATAGTTTTCAATTTTTAACCACCAAATGTTTTATAGTTTTAG
>BMAW01057564.1:0-10883 GCA_019974015.1 Nephila pilipes | reverse complement strand
TTAAGCATGTATTGCTAACACTGATCAGTTCTCTTAAAGCTCAAATGTTGAGCCATTTTAATTTACTTAGTATATTAGTTATTAAATGGAGAGTCAACGTTATTTATGAGAATGAGACATATTTAAATCGCATTTTATAATTAAATTAAACTCTGTCAGAGAATTATTACCTCAATTAAACTATTATAGCGATATCTGATTGAAGAGAAATGATCTACCTGTACAGGGAAATCAATATACTGTGATGGGGCTCTGCCTGAGGAGTTCACGAAACAAAGAATAAAGGAAAGTTAATAAAATAAAATGTGAATCATCGCAAAATTTGACGCCCATGATCTGTAGAAGACAAAATGAAACCTTCAAATATCTTATGAAGATCCCGTGTTATAACTCTTTTGGGATCCAAAGTGGTGCTACATTGGCTGAAATTTGACTTAAAATTAAGTAGACAAGAACAGGAAGAAATTGAGGGTAAAATAAATTAAATCTATGCCTAAAGGATTGTATTTTCTGCTCATTCGCGTTGCATCAATGTAGAACGTGTTAAGATTTGAAGCAGCATCAAATTTGTTCAAAGTTAAGAGAAATAAAAATGTCAATGAACTGATATTTAAAACCAATATAGAGGGTCTGAGTTTCACATTTGCTAGTAGCTCACTGTATTTCAGACATCATAACAAGAATATTTTCAACATTTTCCATATTTTTGTAACTTACTTCATTTTCCTATTAATATAAACAGCCTGTTGAAAACAGCTTCATCAGCTTCTGGTTCATTGTCAACGTTTTTAAATCTAAAATTATAAGGTGTTATCAGTATATTGTATCATTTTAAAGTTGTTCTTTCGCGATTGCTCTAAGATTGATGTTTTTACCGACATACGATAATCAATGAACTGAATGTAAACTTCAAAGCACAAATACACTATCTTCCTGATAGATCTCATTCACATTTTGATGCCAAACTGCATAAAGCCACACACAGGAACAATGTTATTAAAAGAAACTATAAAATATTTTCCAAACTTGAAAAATAACGATTTAGATATATATGAAAACCAGGTGAAGAAAACAATCACTGAAGAATTTACTTGTAATTGATTCTTTAATAAATGAATTTTTAAATTTTCGTTCAAAGAACCATCGAAACACTCAAGTTTATTATGTAACTCCTGATGAGTTCATTTGATAAATTGAACTTGTCCTAATTGATTGGTTGAAATTGAAGAATTTCAAATGCATCTGATTAATTTCAAATGGATTCCAAAATTTATTCAATCAAGGAAAGAGTTGGAATTAATTGAAACAGAAAGATTGACAAACAATATAAGTAAAATGAATAACAAAATTTTGAAACATGAATTCTTTACCAGACATTTAACTGTTTGAAGAAATTGCCTGTTTATTTAACCATATTTTCATC
This sequence comes from Nephila pilipes, assembly GCA_019974015.1. Classification (NCBI taxonomy): domain Eukaryota; kingdom Metazoa; phylum Arthropoda; class Arachnida; order Araneae; family Nephilidae; genus Nephila; species Nephila pilipes. The sequence goes on along the minus strand of BMAW01057564.1, from coordinate 9,460 downwards.
TACCTATGAGTCATTATTTTCAGAGTTGAATGATACACGACTAATTTAAACTGTTTGATGATGATTCAGTAAAGCATACATCCTGCTAAAAGTAACTCTAACAACCCCATTTGTCATGTAATCCGCAACAACATAAGTCACATTATTTTTATTTATCAGAAGCCATAATGCATAACTGAGTCACAAATGTACTTTTGTTATACATGAAGAGCCTTTGAGTTGACATTATTTAATATTGTTACTTCCCAATAACAGGAAGTCAAAATTATTTGGAGACACGTCTATATCTCATTAAATGATTTTTGAAAAATGGCATGTTGATAAAGGTTCGCCACCCCTGACCTAGGCAATTGAAACTTCTCTTTCGGTTCTTGAATATCGGTATTTTTTGGGGCCGATTAAGACATTTTACATAAATTATTTTAAATTTATGTAAAATGTTTATCACGATTTTTCCTCTCAAATTTATGAAAACTATCATTCATAAATGGGACCATTATCCCATAATGATGAATTATTACCAATATTAAAATCTCTGAAAAATTTTGCATATGGGGATGTAGCAATACAAATGGAAGTTGATGAAGTTGAAACTTCAACCTCGCGCGCATATATGAACTATGTTCCTGATATAAATCAAGAAGCACATATTATTACTCTACAAAACGTAAATGATCTCGTGAGAGACTTAATATTATCAAAATAAATATAAATAAAATTCAGAATTATTCGAATCTAGATTACAAGGCTCTAATCTCCTTCAAAAGATCACTAATGTTGATCCATTTACTGATATCTACATGAGAAACATATATATAAAAAAATTTCAGTAAAGACGATTTATGCTGTTTTAATTATAAAATAATTTGATGTGAACTTTAATTGTCAATATAACGGAAACAGTTGAGATTGTTCATCGATGAAGCTTACTCCTTGATGAAAATTCCTCATTATTTGTATCAATAGCATATTCTTACATAATTGGAATCAAATAAAAATATGAAGATATTGTTTCGTGAAATCAACTATTCTCATCATAATTGAAACATATGTGCATATTTTGAAATAATTAACATTCTCATTGATGTTCAAGTAGTTTATACAAAATATTGCTGCTTCCTGTGTGAAAGGGTCAGCAGAGCAAAATTTCAGAATTCCACCAGAAAAAAGAAATTATTGCACAGGTAATGCATTACAGGAGGGATAAATATCAAACGTTCCTCTAATCGATATCAAGAATGTTATTCTGCCACCTTTATATATAAAGTTAGGATTCATGAAGAATTTCGTTAAGTCAATTCATAAATAAGGACATAGATTTCAATATCTGTAAGAACATTTTCCATCGCTAAGCTGAGCAACTATTACTGAAGGCATTTTTGCTGGCACATAAATTAAGCACCTTATGAAGGACAAAACTTGTGAGGAAATACTGATTTGGAAAAAGTAAAATTTATTGATTTTAAAAATTTTATGACTCACTTCTGAGGAAAAAATAAAATCCTAAATACAAAACTTGTGAAGAAATACTTATTTGGAAAAGAAAAATTTATTGACATTAAAAATTGTGTCTCCCTTCTTAGGAAAAAATTAAAATGCTAAATAAAAACATTCATTTAAATATTGGTAAACAGTTTTAAAATATTGGGATATTCAAAGTCTCTGAAAATTCATCTTTTTGGCGTCTCATTCTAATTTTTTCCCTGAAAGTATGGTTTCGAACTTGTGGAGTGTTTCCGTCATGATATCTTTGCAATGGAAAGCCAATATAAAAAAAGGTGACTCCAAAGATGTTTGGAAATTACTGCTAGAAACTCATTACTGAAGTTACTGTGCGTATAAGGAAACACCAGAGAATGCATTTACCGATACATAAAATAACACATTTAAAAAAAAAAATTTCAGGAAATTCCCTTTAAGTTCCCAAAAATTTTATTAAAAAATGCTATTTTTCAGGGTTAAGCTTTATAAGTGTTTAAATCTTTATTAATATACAAAAGTGACGAAATTTATGTGATAAATATATAGCATTTAGTTATAAAATTCAGATTTTCAAGATTTTTTTTTGTTTGAATTTTTTAGAAGTCTGTAGGAGGTAGAATATTTTTAACATAGAATTCTTTTCCATCCCCCCCTTAAATAATAAAATCTTCATTTAATTCATGAGGAACAGGAACATTGTTTATTAGTATTATGTGCTCATAAAAAGGCAGGTAAAACCAAAATCAAAATATTCCGCAATACAGGTCTAGAGCGCTACCAGAATGAATTTTTATACGGAAGGTCTTACTTTTGAAGCATTGAGTGTGTTAAGCACTGATTATTACATCTCATTTCAAATAATGAAAATTATATCTTTAAAATTGGTTTTCTCATGTTGAAATTTTTACACTTGCCCGCAAGGTACTTGTATAAAAAAGTTATTATTAAAGAGTTACAAAAACAGAACTACAAGATACAATACATATGCTAATCACTGATCTTTATTCTGTAAAGCTTATGTATATTAAGTAAATCTCTCTCTCTACATTTTAAAATGCATTTGGATAAAAACCATCAATTTAAGAAAATTTATTTTTAATTTTTCTTAATTAAAAGAACATTAACTTATTAAATGTCTCTATTTTGAAACATTTACAGAATAATGTTTAAATTTAATGTAAGAAATAAAAATTTAAATTGCGTAAATAAAATTATCATTCGGGAACAGAAGAAATGTAAATTCGTATTTTCAAAATTTTGGTATACATATCAGGAGTTTCTAAAAACCCGGATAAATGCTACATAAACCATTATTTTCAAACGTCATATTATTAACATTACCCTCTTCAAAGGCTTTTGTTGATAATAGCTGTTGAGATAGGGATAATAAGAGTCGCCTTTGTTGATCTATATTGCATAAAACCTATCAGTCAATCCCATTCAATTTACTACAAATCTCTTGTCAATAAAATCTAGATAAATCCCTTTACAACAAATTCACGAATTGCAGTTGTACTACAAACTCTCAATTTGCTGAATGCATACTATATAACTGTTTTATTTACATCTTCATCTGTAACAAAATTCCTATATTTATTCCAATCTAGTTAATGTATTCATTATATACAGCGATAATACTAACCAAACATAACAAGAATGAGATATTTACCCAAATACAGTACAAAAATATCGAAAAATGTGTTTTAAGTATGTCATTTGAATTCCATTTAGAAAGTGAAATAAAATTAATTCATGCATATTATGTTGCTTTCGGCAGTTATTAAAATTTTAAGAATTAAAAGCAATATTTCCTATTGATTGTATTTCAGAAATTGTGAGCCATTTTTATTTACTAGCAATTTCAAAAAACTGATATGCGTGCTTTCTTTTGTGAATTTTGGTAGATTCAAAACAATGTGTGTCTACAATTTAAATTAGAAGGTTTCTTACCCAAGAAATAATACAAATTTGCAATTTAAAAAATGCCTTTACATATATTTTTGTAGAATGAATTTGAGAAATCAATATCTTTTCAAAACGTCCGACCACTCTATTTCGCTTCCTGTCTAACTTCAGTAGTACTCAAAAAATTTGACCCAATTCGTCACAATGATTTGTTTGTTGTATCTCTTGAACGTGACTAAACATCTAGCAATATATCTTTAAAAAGTCTTGACACTCTCTTTCACTTCCTTTCTAACTTCAGTGTTTTCAAAAAATGTTTCCCAATTGGTCACAATCATTTGTCTGTTGTATACCTCTTGAACTTGACTAAACATCTAGCTTACTTCCAATGAAGTGCGTAGCCGAAATCTTGCTGGAGGAAATGTTTTTATAATGGATGTGATTATGAGACGCTTACAGATTTTTGAGTTCTCCTTAAGACCAGGCATGTAATTAATCCCAATAGTCACGAGTGATCAGAGAGTGGAATGAAAATTATGTGTCTTAGTTTCAAAAATTATGTTTAAGTAAATTAACCAGTATCATAAGCAATATTAGAGTTAAATAAGTACTTACACAAACTTAAATATGTTTTTAATAATTAAAATAATATATAACTGCTATAAAACAAAGAATGTCGTTTACCTTTTTCATTAATCATACTTAAATTAACTGAGATATCTTCGATACAGAAAAATTAAATTGTATGAATACTTTAAATAATCCTAATTTTTAGAATAAAAACAATATAAATCTAATTTTTGCATTGATATTCAAGTGTACTATGTGTCGTTGGGCTGTTCGTGATTTTCTATTCACTAAACTAAAGGACTTTGTGGTAATTTGAACTGCAAACAACTCCAGTTCCTTAACAACTAAATGAAATGGGATTAGGTAAATTATGGGAAGACAGCAAATATTGTGATTTAAATTAAAGATAGAATAGTAAACTGCTGTTTGTAGAAAATGCAACACCATGAAGGAATCATCAGAATCAAATGAAATTTGCAGCAAATGTCAATTATAGGATATTATGCAAATTAATAAAGTTTCAGAGCCATCGCGCGTGCAGCGCCCTCTGAATTGATGCTGAAAGCGTATAAATAAAGTGCTGTAGCGGGACGTTGAAAAAAGTCTATGATTATTTGTTAGTGGCAAACGTTTAGTGAGACCTGAGTATGCCTCCACGACGGAAGAATAAGAAATTCAAGCAACTTACGGAGTTTGAACGAGGGAGGATAATCGGCCTTCGAGAAGGAGGATTTTCCTATCGCGCAATAGCAGCTCGTATGCAGCGGAACAGTTCCACAGTGATGCGAGTTTGGAAGCAGTGGACCGACGAGCACCGAACAACTCGAAAAACAGGCACTGGACGACAGAAGGTGACGTCAGAGCGCGATGATCGACACCTGCTCCGCATGGCGGTGAATGATCGCACAGCTTCCTCCAGGCAGCTGGCAGCACGTTGGTCTACTGCTACAGGTGTACAATTGTCGGCTTCGTCAATTCGTCGTCGTCTGCTGCGCCGTGGATTGCGTGCAAGGGTGCCTTTATACAGGATTCCCCTCACGGCGAATCATCGACGGCTGCGTCGGCAGTGGGCTCTTGAGCACAGAGACAGGCGAGCTGATTGGCACCAAGTTGTCTTTTCAGATGAATCACGCTTCAATTTGTGGACCCATGATGGCCGTGTTCGTGTTAGACGTTATGCCGGTCAACGCTGCCTTCCTGAGTGTATTATTGAACGACATAGTGGTCGAACACCCGGAGTTATGGTCTGGGGTGCGATTTCGTATCATGGACGATCCAATTTGATACGAATTGAGGGTAATCTCAATAGCAACAGGTACGTCCGTGAAGTGCTACAGCCCGAAGTCGTTCCTTTCCTTCAAGGCATCCCTGGAGCTATCTTTCAGCAGGATAATGCACGCCCACATGTTGCGCGGACTGTTCGAGACTTCTGTTCAGCACAACGCATGCAACTTCTTCCTTGGCCTGCTTATTCACCGGATATGTCGCCTGTTGAGCACGTGTGGGATATGGTTGGTCGGCGTCTCGCTCGTGATCCGCGTCCTGCAGTTTCCAAAGACGAACTTTGGTTGCGCATACAAGCGATATGGAATTCTCTTCCTCAAGCAGATATTCAACATCTGTTTGACTCCATGCCACGTCGTATAGCAGCACTTATTGCAGCGCATGGTGGCTGCACCAAATACTGATTTCGGACGCTTAATTTGTTTCTTTTGTTTTGAAAATTTCATCATTTATTTGTATCAGTACAAGTCGTTTCTGCATTAAATTTCATTTGATTCTGATGATTCTTTCATGGTGTTGCATTTTCTACAAACAGCAGTATATATAAGGGAAATATAACTGAAAGGGAAAAGAAAGGAGATAGAGGATAACGAAAAGTTGATTTGAAGTGAATCGTCATAATTAATCGTTTATGTTGGAAGTACTCCTTGTCAGAATAATTAGGGTCGAGCCTATTATATTTGAGAAGTGCTTCAATCCTAATATGATATTTGGTTAGATAAGATTTTATTTTATTATAAACTAGGGTCAACTGATTTAAGAGGCATTCGAGAGAGAGAGAGAGAGAGATCTAGCATATTTAAAGTTAAGAGTTGGGATTGATAAACTGCGTTGTCCTTTTCGTAAATATCTCCGATTGAAATATTGAATTTATTGACTATTTATTCAGCCTTCAAGATGGGTGTAGAGGTGAATAATGAAGTAAATACGCCATAATATGTGTTTATTTATTTGTGCAAAGAAATTCATATTTATAAATATTTATGCATAGGAAATTAATAATCAATAAATTTACTTACATTTGTAAGTCATGGGTTTACCTTTAGGTATATTTTGCATTAAGTTTACTGCATTTAGTACTTAAAAAAATCTTCGGAAAATTTATAAAATATAGCATAATATAACACTGAATATATTTATAATTCCGAAAATTGGATTTAATGAAAAATTTAGAAACTAAATTTTGTGATTCAAATTTCTCATAATCTTTATACAAGTATCGTGACATACCGAAACCTCGTGCGTATTAATCAGACAAAGAAACAAGTTCATTGTGTTTGAAACAGTCTTATTTAAGAAAGCAGAAAATATCAGCACTACGGATACAACAAATTGTCAGGAAAGTGTATCAGAATCCTAAAAAGATTATTTTAAAACACATATACTTTTCTCAATGTAGAAACACGCTTGATTATAATTTTAAATGGCAATTTTAGATATTCTATTCTCACCAAATTCTCATGAATGATAAATTCTCAGATCGAGAAAAGAACCCTTCATTTCTTAACAGAAAATTAAAAAATCGCAAAATTTTATGTACTTAAGCTTTTCTATTGCCTTAAACATCAAAAAAAAAAAAAAAACTACAATTCCTCTTGGTTATTGATTTATGTTGCAATGCTAGAATAAACAATGATGCATGAATTCTTACTTTCTTCAGAGTTTATTTTATTTGCACACAACATACGTTCTTTTTTTCATACCTACCGAGTACTTTTATTTCAGTTACTAAAATGAAAATAAAATTATTCCATGTATTTACTCCATCAGTCCGAACTCTATCATATGTCCACAATAGTTTTTACAGGTGCAGTAAAGGCTTAAAAGACATTTGAAGGGAATACGATTATTTTGTAAGAATGACAAAAAAAAAATTCAAAAAGAGTGTTAGTTTTTTATTTAAGATAAAATCAATATTAATAAAAACGTTACATGTAGAATTATGTCAAATTATGCTAATCATTACCTTGTAGAATCAGATAGACATCTTTGAAAGAACAAAAATGATATTTAGATGATGATGCTGATTAAAAAGACACATACATATTTTTCCAAGCGGTGTTCTGACTTGAATGGAAAATTATTCCCAATAATGAGCAATACATAAATAATTACTTGCTTTTTGAAATTCACGGAATTAATTTCTAAAAATATTCTTTGGATGTACATAAATGTTATATTTTTTTATGTTATCAATTATTTTTATTTTAGTAAAATATTTTTCTATTTTATAATAACTGTTCGCTGTTTTTTTTTTTAATCCAGTATTTTACTGAAGTCAATTTTAGCTCCAGTTTGATATAAATTTATTTATTTAGTTAAATTAATCTCTTTTTTCATAACGTAAGAGGAACCGATATTTTGGCGCATATCCTACAATGATTAAAAACTTCTGATCATAAATGGTATATTTTATTGTTTCTAACAATGTTTTATAATAATAGTAGAAATGCCCTTGGACAAATTTATTTTCAAAACAATTGTGTTTTAATTTTAAAGTTCATTTTTTATAACTTTGCAACAACTGCATTTATTAATGCAGGAAAAGTTTATTTATTCACTTTGAATATTTATGTTAATATATAATTCTAAAAGAAATCATGTAACAAATAAAACAAAATTATCAGGAAAACAGATCTAATTTTATATTCGAACAAGTATAAGAGTTATATTTCTTTATTTTTCAGAAAATAATAAATTAGTTCAAACTTTTATTTTCTGATAATTGAATTGTTTTTGAGTTGATGAACAATAATTACATATACTATTTAAAATGTTTTAACATAGACATTTAAATAAGATTAAATATAAATTGAAAAGGAATTTACAAGTATTTCACAATTATACTGAAATGCAATTATTTCTAATAAAAAATCTTAACATTGTTCAAGTATTATCTGAAAAAATTTAATTGTATTGTTAGATTTCCAAAAAGAAAATAATAGTTAATAAAATAATAAAGATAAGCGAAGAAGACATAAAACAAAGTCTAATTCTCTATTTAAATTTTCTGAAATAAAAGTTTCCGATTAAATTAAGAGAAGAACGATTTATATATTTCTAAAATAATTGAATTTTTCAAATTATAATAATTCAATTTCCGATGCAAGAATAAAATACTTTTCAAGAAGACTTATAATACACACAAACGAGTAAAAATTTTAATTCTAAATATTACTTAATAGGAATGAAGATGCATAGAATACTGAAAAGAACCCAAATCAATTATATATCACATTATAAACGAAAAGAAAATTTAAATAATGATTGTAAATTTTTCCTAATATTTTGAGAGAAAAATACGAATACATGATTTTAAATTGGTTCATCAAAAATAATAATGGAAGGATTTAAATGAAAAACAAATAATTAATATAAGTTAATAAGATATAAATGGGAACAACCCTTATTTTAAAATATATATGACAGCGATTATCATTAAGGACAGATAACTAAAAAAATTAAGGTTTTATGTCATCTATTAGATTTAAACATAACAAAAAAATCATTCCCACTTGCATGATTACAATATAATACATTTGTTTGCAAAATAATGAGGGAGGATTATTTTTCTAATACTCCCTAAAAATTCCTAGAAAAAATTTAAGAAAATACATTTGTATAACTTGTTAGTTACTTTCTTAAAAATTGTTTTAAGAAAGAAAACAAGTTCCCGAAAAATTAGCATTTTTTTATTCGATAAAAAAAATTTAGAATTATTTTTATTTATTTTATTTCTCTTGCTTAATTATTATACTTATGCATGTATTATGCAATATTTCATATTTCTGTAACAAGAATAAAAAATATCATCATTGTTAAGCATGTCTTGGAGCTATATTTAATACACAAGGTATATGATTCGAACACAAATAGTTAATGTTTATTTTTAATTTTCTATTGCAGTCTACAGAAAATAAAATTTTTAAATATTCACGTACTAACTTATTTAGCGAAAAGAATAAGCATTAATTTAAAATTTTCCTTTTTTTGATAAGCTGTTTTACAGTAGAAATCTTAAGTTCACTATGTAATTGAGGTTTCCCTTAATATATCAGAATATGGATGGTAAGTATTAAATAAAAAATAATTTTATTTATTCTGATTAATTTTTTATAAAATATTTAGTAGGAGTGAGATAACCGAACTATGTAAAAGATTACTTTTTTGAATATAATTATAATATATTGAAAATTTCGCGTCATAGGTTTTTCTTTCA
>BMAW01057560.1:0-87160 GCA_019974015.1 Nephila pilipes | reverse complement strand
TATATATATATATATATATATATATATATATATATATATATATATATATATATATATATATATATATATATATATTGATAAGTTCCTGAAAATTCCTTCATCCAATACCTCATAATCTGAAGAAATCCCTCCATATGAATTCTGTAAAAGGTGAATTTTTCTCTCTTTCGATTTAGCCACGAAGATAGAAACTGCGCCACTGATCTTCTCAAATGTATATCTTACCGGCAATGTATGAAAATCCGGCATTCTATAGAATACTTAGGCATTGCATATAATACCCGGCGTTTTAGGCAATGTATGAAATATGAGAATTATTACATTCTTTTCTTAGGCATTGTATATAATAACTAGGTATTCTATAGAATGATAAATGCTATTTATGCAAAGCATGAAAAAAAGTTCTGATAAGGCTAATATATAAATAACGTACATTCCTCAAAAATAAAAATGTTATTCTGAAAAAAATAACGAGAGTGTTATTAATTTTTTTTTATTCAAAATGCGTAAAGAAAACTGAAAGTTGTACAAAATAAAATTTTTATGCTTTTATTATTAAAGGAAACAAAATTTTCTTTTTAAAAAAACAAGAAATTAAAATTAACCTACTTGTTGCAACTTGGATGGCTTGGATGACATTTTGAATTACATTTCAATATATTTTTTAATCAAAGACATCACATATTTTGGTACTTTGTTTCACACATACCATTGATGATGAATTCTTGGCCGCTTCCACTGGACTGAAGAATTGCAACTGACCGGAGAGGAATTTCATGATCAGGAATATCTAATTCTACCAGGAATTCTAAGCAAGTTCTTAGAGCACAAAGTGAATTGTGATCTCGCAGATACTTGTTTTAAAATTTCTTTAGAAGTTCTATAAGTCGGTAGAAACCATCCTCTGTCACCTCATTATAACTGCAAATATATTACGCGAATTACCTCGCCCCTTGTCGACGTCAGGAATAGGAACTCTCACAGTAGTTTTCAAAGAAGCAGAGGGTTTTTTTTCCTAATTTTTTAAATTTTTTTTGGCTAAAGAATTTCAGATTGATTTTAGAATTCATTTTACCTTCAATAGCATTTTCAGTTTTGAAACAATCCATTTCAGGATCTTCGTCATAGCATGGTCACAGAAAGTATGAATTTTTTAACAACCCATTTTACATGCAAGCTCATCACTCGTTTCATTTAAACAAGCACAACAGGTATTAGAAACAGAAGTCTCTTCGGTAAGCATGTATTCATCATGTAGATTTAATCCACTATCGACTATAATCTCATTCATGTTTTTTTTAAAACAGGTTCTTTTCCTTGCATAATCTGATCAGTTTCACCTTTTCCCATTATTTGGAAGCTTTTTATTACTTTTTTTTAGCTGCTACTCTGTATTATGTCTTTTAAAACATCTTCTGATAGAAAAGATGTCGTAAGCCCTACTTTGAGGATTGTAGCCAAAAATAGCTTCGTATGGTGTTCTTTCGATCCCAGAATAATGAGCTCTATTTTTCATAAATTAAATGAAACACAGTCCTTCCCTCCAGGGGTCAGATTTGTTGTCTTTCATCCAAGTACAGAGCATATTTCAATATCTTGATTAGCTCTTCCGACACTACCCTGGTTTTGTGAATGACGATGATTCCCATGGATGGTCTTCAATGTTGGCCAAAATTCCTTCAAGTTGATCACCACATTATTGGTAAATTCCTTATTATTGTCAGACTGTAATATAGATTGCGCTTCAAGTAACTAAAATATGTCATTTAGGTTGTAAATTACTTCTTCATCTCTTTCTGATGTTAGAGACTTAAGAATCACATATAATATGAGATGATTTTGGTATACGTAATATATTTGTATTCAACATCTGGCTGAGATACTGAAAATCAATAAGTTTTAAATGACAACTGGAATTAAATTCGGAAAAAATCAGAAGTTCCACAAAAATGCCCTGTTCGATACATTTCTGTTTTTTTCTACCAAGGTTTAAAAAGGTAGATGTTCAGTTTAATATAATGACGTGTAACAGCTTTTTATTTGGTTGAAAGTTCTTTCAACATTCTATCACGTCCTTCGTGTCCAGTAGCCGAATGAGCTTTATGAAGTATGTGAAATAAGTTTGAGTCCATGACGTAATACCGTATAGTACTGACACCTTCTTTAACAGGTAAAATGAGTTTACTTTTGTTTTCTGTAATCTTCACATCATAGCGATTCAGCAACCAATAGTCCATGGGTTACTTTTTACTAGTCTTTTTGGCTTTTTGTACAACATGTATTAACTTGTGGGGAGTAGTTTCAGTTAGAAAATACTATTTTTCGCTGCATTAACTCGAATTATGAACAGCTCATCGTCGAATCGTTGTTTTATGTCTATGGACCTGACTCCTCCACCACTACAGTTTACTCTTTCATTTTCATGGAGCACAGTAAAAAATTAGTCTTTTGTTAAAAAAACTGAAGTAAAATTGCGTATTTTGACTTACCCGAACAAACCGCGAAGTGCAACTGATAAATTCTAAGTCTGAGGAGCACGTTAAAAGTCATGTGACTTGCCACGTAATATTTGAAACGTATAGGAGATGTATATCATACGTTGTCGGTTTCTCATTTGGATTTCTATAGAATGCCTAAGTAATGTGTGAAATATGAATCGTTTCATGCATTGCCGGCTAGTTTTAGGCATTAAATGCAATGCCTAGGCATTCTATAGAATACCGGATTTCAAACTTTGTCGGTACCATATATATTTAATCTAAATGGAGCCTCGCTCTCATTCAACAGTAATAAATAGTCTTGATGCGGATAATTTGTCTTCTTATTCTAACCATGGCTTTTAATGTTTTTTTTTTCATATGTTAAAAACATTACACGCGCGCATGCACTCACATACACACACTCGCATATATATATATATATATATATATATATATATATATATATATATATTTAAAAAGTCCTTCATAAGGATAAGCAGTCTACTGCACTCATATTGTATTAAAAATATTTTTTGACAAAAAAATTAATGGATATTTTTTCGTTATTTTTCATTAGCATACGAGGCTGGATTGAAAGAGGGCCTCCATAGGTGTAATTTATCTTTTTGTTACCCAATATGTATAATTCTTGTTGTCCCTGAAAAAAAATTACACATATCCTTTATGTAATGCACACTCTATTTTTTTTTTTTTTTGCTTTAACATAATCTCTGTCCCTTTCCAAACACTTGCACCAATGCTAGAATAGTCTGACCAACCCATTGGGGAAGAATCCCGGTGGTAGTTGTTGACACCACGCTTTAGAGGCAGCTTTTATTTCATTATTAAAACCAAAATTATGTCTTTTGAAAAACTGTTTAATCTTCAGGAAGAAGTGAAAGTCGCAAGATGCAATGACGATTCGTTACTCAACTTTATCTCTCCACTGGATCTCCATCTTCCTTAGTTCTCAGCACACGAACAGCACCTGGGGACAAAGAAAACAAATGTATTACTCGTACATAGAGAGTTCATATGGTTTTCATGTACAAAAATTAGTTTTGAATAACAGGTGACACATAAAAACTATAGTTGCAGGAGGCATTATTTTTCAATAAGCATCTTCAAGATAGGAAATAATTTCACAAAGAAATTAGTTTCTGTTAATTTAACTCAGGTTCTAAATATGAAATGTAAAACGATTTATATGAGTCAATATGTCTTTGGCAGCCGTATGATTACTTCTGCCGAATTACGTATTCCAATTTCACGGAGTGAAATAAATATCGAAACATTTGAGATATTAAAATATTCGGGAGTACTTTGACAGCTGTATTCGAGGCTATTAAAGAAATCAAAGAGCATTACATCTAAAGACAGAGAAAGAAAAATATACACTTCGTCCTTCTTAATGATAGTCCTATTCTAGATCATGAAGTTTTGAGAATGAAATAATAATAATAAGATAAACTCACATCTACGAAAATATTTTATAAAGTTAAAAATTCAAAGGCGGGTAACAAGTGTCTTAAGTTAATATCCTTAAATATGAAATTCCAAAAAATAAGCGAAACAAAAAAAAAAAAAATTGTAAGCTAAAACAGATTTAAAAAAGTAGATTTATTTTATTATGTTGAAATGGTTATGCTTAGCTTTTTCTTGCTTGGAAGCTTTAATTTGTTTTATATGTAGAATACATTTGTTTAATAATAATGCTATAAATTTCTCTACAATACATTAAGTATTAGCAAAGGCCATGCAAAGTTTTTCTTGCAAGAGCAGGATTATAATATACTTAATGTCTTATAAAAGTCAAACAAACTTTTAGTAACATATAAAACCATTAATCAGATACTTGTTTCATGCCCAAATTGGTTATTCGAATTATTCGTAGTTTTGTGCTGTTTCAGCAAAGTTATGTTTAAAAAAAAGGTTCTAAAACGGCTCTCCCTACGAACTATCACTTCCTTCATGAGCTAGAACTGAGGGTGATTAAATCTCTATTACGAACTGAGTAAAACAGCTTCACTAATGATATTTTCATAGGAAAAATAGAAATTTTGAATAAAAAAAGAAATCATTTTTTTTTTCAAAACCATAACATATATTTATTAAAGAAAAATTGAAATTGGATGATTACCAAAGATACAATATTGTATTTTGTATTATGCAAAATAATATAGATTTTACCACTTGGGAAAACGAAATAAGAGAAAAAGCCGTTTCTTAGAGAAATTTTCAGCAGCTACAGAAAATTTCTGTATCGAATTAAGGACAAACCCGATTTTCCTCTTTGATTAACTGGATAAAATCTTCATATACACAAATATGTACAGTTAAACTCAATAGTTCATAGATCCTATATACCTTAGCATATAAGATCATATTCGTTGTTAATTGTTGTTAATGCAGGCTTTTGTAAGGTGAAAATACATGATAAAGAATCTCAAATATGAACATCATATTGAATCGCCAACACCACCACAAGGGCAGTAGGATGCCCGTTTGAAATTAAATCGATTTACATTATAAGAAAAACCAATGGTTGTTTAACTATTGTGTTAGATATTTTTAGTGATACGTGTAATTTAATGTTGACGGCAAGTGGGAACTATTTAGTTTTAATTCAAGGGTTAGAGTTGTGACGTTGGGTAATTCGCTATTTTCTCTTCACTAACCTTGGGGACTTTAATTAAGATAGATTGCATGATATAATAATTTCATTCTAACCAATATGAAACGTGATTATTATAATTAGAGGCAAGTGGAAAAAAAGTGAAGTGATACAGATATGGCGATATATAAGCAAAGGAAATTTAGAAAATAGAGGACAAGTGGGACTAGCGCTGAGTGCATTCCTTACAAGCGATAGATGATATCAAGAGTTGTTGCGGGAGAGAGCGGTGATCTGCGAAATCAAGGCATCGTCAACAGGAGAGATTTTGGTAAGAGAGTATTAGTTCAATAATAGTCGAATAGGTGAATTAATCCAAGGGTGTATCCTTGATTAATCCAATGGTGTATCCTTGAGTAGGTTATTGACTTTTAGAGTTTGTTGTATTTGACTGAGTTATGGCACAACAGTCGGGTAGAAGTAATTGGCCGCAGAGTTATTCGAGTGAGTATTCCAGTCATGGAGAAGTTATCTTTGAAGCAATCACTTTAGGAAGAAATACGGGGAGGGCAGTTTTAGGTTATTTCTACAGGAAGTTGGTATTTTTGCACAATGAACTGCAGCTTCTCTTTGTGTATTGCTTTGATGTCCATTAACTCACTAAAGGTTACTTTTGAGGTAGGTTTCTCTGTTTTATTCCTGTAATATGATTTATTCATTTTGTTTGTCAGGACTTTTATAAAAGACAATCAGTATAAAATATAATTTTTCTATCGCTATTAGCTGCTCTCAAAAGGAGAAGTTGTGACTTCGATATATTCACGATTTCCTTTTCACTAACCCAGGGACGTTCTGGAAATTTGAATTGTATAAACTTACAATATCTTCCCAACCAAAATGAAACAGGATCGTTGCATATCAAGAATATGGATTATCGTTCCGTGATATCACCCATCGAAATTTAACTACTGTCATGCGAATATGGAATCAGTGGGTTGCTGAGGGTCATACTAAACAGCATGCAGGATATCCACGCCCTCCTATGACTAACTCCTGAGAGGAAAGACATATTGGGAGGTCGGCAAAACCGTACAACCACATCACGAACCATTAGTCAAGAAATGGGCATGTTTGCAGCACGCCTAGTATTATATTGAAAGGTGCGACGATGTTTGCAGCAGAGTGGACTGTCAGCTTGGCGACCATTACTTTGGCTTCCCTTTACAATGCAGCACAGAGAGAAATGGCGACTCTAGTGCACCGAACGTCATAGCTGGATGAGGGAGAGGCACATTATCGTCTTTTCAGATCAAACCCGGTTCATGGTGCAGTATTCTGATGGCCGTATACGTGTTTGGAGGATCAGAGGAGAACACTTGTCGCCTGCTTGCGTTCGATATTGACATAAGGACCGTACACCTGGTACACTCACATCTCTAGTTCGGATCGATGGTAATTTGAACGCAGATTGATACATTTCTGTCACCTTACGTCCAATGGTTGTGCCCTATCTTAGAGCCTACAGAACGTCATCTTCCAACAAGACAATGCAAGACCACATGTTGCACATCGTGTACTGATCTTCCACAATACACATGGTGTTTGATTGTTGCCTTGGCCTGCACGATCTCCAGATCTGTCACCCATTGAAAACATCTGGTCAAGGACCGCTGAGAGACAGCCCGTACCCCTATTCCTCAAAAACGGTTGAAGAAGGGTGACATAGATTTAAAGCAGTACGGAATGAGTTGCCCATTTCTGTTAACCGAGCCCCCATTTCGACTCTATTCCTAACTGGGCAAGGTCCGTTTTTACTAATTAGTGGCAGCTGTTTTTACTAATTTTCTATCCCTGTAAACCCCAAAACTGCTTGCAAATTTAATAATTTTGCCTTCATGTCATACTGTTCACGTACAATAAATATATTTTGTGCATTTGCGTTCCATCATGGAATTGCGATTTTAATGGCCAGCATATATATATATATATATATATATATATGTTTCATTTTCTTATTTAATTTTAAATTAAAATATCAGCAGATTTGTTGACTCATCATTTTCAAATTTTTTTTTTTTGGAACGCTCATGTTATCCGAATAAATGTTGTTTTAGATCAAATTTCTCCTAATTTCACCTTTTATTGAACTTTTGAAAGGATCTTTTATTCCATAAAGATGATTACAGAAATATTACTTGCATAAGCCATATAATGCAAGTATAATTTTCATGAACATCCCATGTATAATGAATAATTAATTTTAAAATTTCATTTCTCTTATCCGGTTTTTGATATCCTTGCCGCAATGCATTAGAATCACAGGAATTGTTGACAGATAAAAATATTTAAGTTAAAATTCTTTTTATCTTTTTCAGACAAAAATGTATTTAATTTTAAATTGATCAGATACTTGCAAATATCGAGACTTAGATTAGATTTTGCTTGAAAAATTTACTACTGCATCAAAGAACAATTCAAATAAAATTTGGTTCATTACAGCCCATTTTTTCTTTCAAATTCAAACAATTAAGCTTAACAATTTGAATGAATATTTATTAATTATTTTCATAATTTGTATTGAGGATGTATTGAACTTAAAAATTGAATCACAGTGATAATTGTAACAGCTGTTTTGAAAAATTTAATTAGGTCAAATGCATACCCTTTAGAATAATAATGACTCGTAAGTACATATCCATATACTTCATTTATTGAGTCACAGGGAAAAAATTCAGTTTTTACTTAAAAAATTATTTAGATTCATTATAATAAAGAACAAGTTCAAACATTATAAAAATACCTTAAACATACTTTTTATTTATGTATTTTCATAATTCTTTTTGTAAATATTCATTCGAAATAATTAAGTTTTACTTTTATATTCCCACCAAAATAATATTTGTAAAAATAAAAGAAATAAAGCAAAATTCATTTGGGAATTACCCCTGATATTAAGTATAAGAATAATTGAGGAAAATAGATATTCTGTAGTAAGTATGCTATGAAAATATATTTGATTTGCATTTCACAATTTATTTGGAAGATATTTATTGAAAAAGAAGTTGGAAATATTACGAGAATATAAAAATGACAAGTAAGAATTAAACTCTTAGGTAAAAGAATTATCCTAGTATTATAAAAATAGGAGCTAATGACTATTCTTTGTAGAGAAGAAAACAACATAATTTATCGAGCAAGAATACAGGTTTTTGTAAATTCTTCCTCATTTGTGTTCTCACAAAATTCTCTCAGATCACACACACACGCACACATATACATATATAACAAAAAAAAATTACTTCATTTTACTCTATGAAATTAAAGCTGTATTTTATTAATGTTAAAGTAATAGGAAGGAAAGTCGGTACTCTTTTTTATATAGAAAATGTTCATATTTTATTTTGACTTAATTACTTCAAAGAGCACATTAATTGTACATTTTAATGTACAATTAATTCTTGTTTTAATCAACCATTTTCCTCTAGCTTTCATAATCTGTTCAATGTTTCCTCTTTCACTTCAGCACCTAACGGGTTTTTAATTTTATATTTTGCAATTCATTGCATGAAAATTGCTGTACGTTTCCAAATTTTAATATACATAGTATTTGTGTAATAAATAGTATGAGTATCAAGACTTCTATGTATCTGTTCAAACTTGGGACATTTTGTTTCTTAAAAAATGTTTCTATTTTAGGTTCTGTTCTTTAACGTTAAGTAAAGACAGCTTTCATTGAGTCTCGTTTTCAAGTTAATAATCAATGGTAACAATGTTTTAATTAATCATATTCTGCATTTTCACAACGTTCATTTGAAGCAATAAAGATGAAATTTTCATTTATCACCACTTAATGTTTGCCTTATTTTTTATACAGCTAAAATTAAATGTTTTCAAATAAATTATGTATGAAAATAAGTTTTATAATATAAATATTCAGAATTACTTTAAGTAATAGAAAAAAGTATTCCATAATATCCCCCATCAAACTGAGGACAATTTTGTATTACCCATACTAATTTTTGCGTCATAATTTTCTCAATGAATTTTTTTTTTTCAAAATTATACAAAATTTATTTAATTTGGAAAATTTTTATAAATTATCATGCACTTAGAGAATATTTTTCAAGTTTTTATTTAACTTGCTATGTTCATGTGTATATTTTTCCCAGTTTGGAATTAATACATGGATATTAACTGACTTTATATCATCTGATCGGACTGAAATTTTGCATACACATGTAAATTTGTTGACAATACTATGTTTTGGTATGCTCAAGCAGTGAGAGACTTGAAGTGAGGGAAGCCTGGGGTTCCGAACTTATCACTTTGTACTCGAATTAAAACCCACTTCCTATCACCCGAGCGAGTTGAAATTCTGTATATACGGAAAAATGTATATAATTCCTATGACAACACAATATCTACGGCATGCTCAAGCAGTGACGGTGTTTGGGGAAGGAAGGAAGTGTCTGGGTCTTGCACATAACAGCATCCTATTGAATTAAAATTAAGTACTCAATATTGCTTTTTCCAGACTAAAAAAATTAAATAAATATAAGTAAAAAAAACTTTAAATCAAGTTTTTATTTAAAGGTGGACTAACAGGTAAAAAAATAATTTTTTTAATGAAAATTAATGTATATTTATGAAAGCTTGGGGAATTGATATTTTTTAAATCTTTTATACACGCACGCACGCACACACATGCGCATATATATATATATATATATATATATATATATTTATACTTACAATTTATTGAAAAATAATTAGTATTAAAGTAAAATAAGTTATTAAATATCTGAATCAAATAGTTATACACAATATATTCATAACTATATAAAAAAAAAAATTGTGTGATTTTCCTTTTTAACTTGGAATGCTTAAATAAGTTTTTAAATGAACAGTATTGAGAGTTTAGTTTTTCTTCAATTTTAGAAGTTTTATTTGGGTTATTACTAACAAAACTATATTTGTATAATTAATCTGTTATAATCCAATGCCAAACTCATATTTTGAGGATTATAATGTATTCTTTGTTCGTTGAGATGAAGTTTCGAAAGAATGTCCTCTCGTGTCAGTATTTGAAAATGAAATAATTTCTTTTATCATATAAAATAAAAATAGAGCATAGTTTCCAAGAGAACTAATAATTTTTTTGTGCAATCTTTATGAAACACGTGACATGCAGCGAAATGTGTTTGTCTTCACGTTCGGTCAGTTTTGTTGATGAAACAAGGTGAAGAAAAGAAAAAAAATATGCGGAGAAAGTTCTGAAACAAAGTGTTACACGTAATTTGCTTCTGAAGAACTTTTAAGGATTTTACTTTTCGGCCTAATTCTCTTCAACCTACACTGGAGTTTTTACCTTGATAAGATGAATGCTGTTTCAAAACGTGAGGACTCTTTCCATAAATCTTCAAATGAATTGTCACATTTTAATTTTCATTGTTCTCATTCGTTAAAATTAATAAAAATATCATTCTTAGACGTGACAAAGGGCATCAGGTCTTCTTTTAAAGAACTATAAAAGGCAGTTGAGTTTTACAAAGAATCACAGTCTACAACTGAGTAACTAAGGAATACAATTGACTCTCAACAACAAAGAAACTTCTTTGGAGGCATTTACTAAGTCATCTTGAAAAATGTTTAAGGTAACTTGAAAATTCAACCATTTATTTGTGATTTAACTCGGGATTCTAACATTTAAAATAACTAATTCTATCATTTTATCTTGTTAAATTCGAAATTCAGAAGTATCCACACGAAAGTGTCTCCTATAGAATCAAACACTTGTTTCATAAAGCATTTATATCTACTTTAAAAAAGAAAATAGTACACCGAGTGATTTCAAACAATCTTATTGTCCTTTAAATGCGTTTATTTGAACGATGTCCGTAAATTTTAAGAAACAAATTCTTTGATCATTTTCTGGTTTTAATGGTGTTTGTAGTAAATTGATTAATTTCTTTCTATATCAATTGCTTCATATTTTAGGGTTTTTCAAAGTGTCTTTCAAAATAATTTGAGAGAAAAGTGTTTTGTCGTATATATCCTCATTTTGAAGCTTCAACATTAAAAAGAAACTTTAAAAATTTATTTTTTTCAGGTATTAGTTCTCGTTGCTTGTGCTTTCTTGTATGTTGAGGCTCAATATGGTGTGCCACCTGTTGTGAGTATAATTATTTTGATTTATCTATGTTGTGTGAACACTAATGTCTGTAAATTTAATATAAGACTAAAAGTGACATAATAAGTGAAAAAATCTGTAGTAGAAAAGTATGTAATTTAGCACGATTTTCTAAGGGACTTGTTTGTCAGCTTCATTTTAAAGTAATTTAAAGACGAAAAAGTAGTGTATACTTATCAAACTTTTTTCATTTCTTACTGCAAGTCTATGTAAAAGATATTTTTAGTAAAAAATATATGCATTAGATTCTACGTACAAAAAGCATATGCAGAATCTAATAAAATACATCAGATCCTTTCGAATAGCTCGATTTAATTATTAGTGTGTTAGAAATTCACAGCCTTTGATTTTAGGTGTAATATTTTTTCCAAATTCGAAATGGAAATAATTACTGGTGAATCGCTAACATTGAAGCAAGATACCTTGTTCAGATTTTAAGTCTTATCGTTAAATGTGTTTAGTTTATGACTTTCCCTTATCAGTACCTGTGAAGACCCACGTATCTGAAGACCATTTAGAGGCAAAAATGCATGTTTAACATTCAGATCATTCTTTGCCATCGGAGGAGGCTTTAATGGGTTTTCCAATCTTCTAAGACTATTTATGAGACACAAATGTTGGTTTTATTATTTTATTTCAGTTACAAAAATCAAATATTTTTCCGAAAGAAGAGAGTGAGAAATTAAAACAGCAGAAAATTCAATATGAAATTTATGGAAGTTAAAAGGGTTTATTGAAGTTAAATAAGTGAGTTTTTAGATTCTGTTATAAGTTCATAGGTTGTAAATTAGTTACACACTTATAACCAGGAAACTTAATTTCAAGAAGGAAAATAATTAGACTTATATACTTTTAAAACTTTTTAAATTTTTTTATTTATAATTTTTGAAGTGAACAAAATAGATTAATGCTCAGAATACGGCTTATTTAATATTATAAGTTAAATTATTTGCATGCATCATTTCTTACTAGGCTATACTATATATGCTCAAATAATATTTTTGAGTTAAAAAACTTAGAAAGTTTCGAAAATTTACAGATTTATGAAAACGGAGTGTTCATACTTTTAAGTTTAATACTATTTAGATATGTCTAAATTTTCTTAAATTTCATAGCCTACAACAAAATGCAATATAAACATCCTTATTTGGTTTTTATTATAAATATGTAGTGTATCAAAAAATCGTGTATTTATTAGTGAATTTTGAATGATTTGCAGGACTATGGCTATGGAGTTCCCAATCCCTACCAATACAGCTACAGTTCTCCCGCCATTGGTGGTTCCAGTTCTCACCAAGAATCTGGAGATGGATCCGGAAGGGTAACTGGATCTTACTCTGTAGTCGATGAGGATGGACGATCCCGTACTGTGGAATACGTCGCTGACGAGCTTGGTTTCAGGGCTAACGTCATCACTAACGAACCTGGAACCAGTAACCAGGCTCCAGCAGATGTCACTATCTCTTCTAGTGCTGATGATGGTTTTGGTGGTATGTTGAAATGTTCCCATTAAAATTTCACAAGTGAAAAAATGCATAAAAAAAGTTACATTTATGATACGAAGCACATAAATTGTACTCAAAAAGTATTTGGAATTATGATAATTTGTTTTAGAGGAAGATAATTGCATTTTTTCCCCAAGAAGGAAAAAGAACTTATATTTTATCTCATTCCAAATCCCCTTTCCCACCATTAAAAAATTAAAATCAGATTTTAGAATAGGAATGAAACATGTAGGTTGCTTTTGAATACAATATCGTATCTCTTAAAAATATTTAATGTAATTGAAAAATAATAGTAAGAAATATTAACAAGAAAAAAAGCGACCAAATTTTTAAAAATAACATTTTCAAAAGCCTACTTACAATTAATCTGAAAATATTTTTTTTAAATAAAAAAAAAATCTAGATTCTGAATTAAATATGGAATTTTATAGTTAAGCACTCAAAATAAATGCTTTGGTGTAAATGATATATTTTATATTTTTTCTCAGCTGCATTTTGTTATTAATAGATATTAAGACAACTATTTGCAAATGTTATAGGTTTATTTATATGATGCATTTAATTAATTAAACTGCCAACTTTAATTTTATTGTGATGTACTGAAATTTCTCCATAATACTAATTTGTTTCATTAAATTCGTTTATTTGCAGGAGTGACATACGGATCTCCCTATGGTGGCCCCATTCCTGGTCCAGTTGTGTAAGACTCCAGTTTGAGAATAAATTCAGTACCTTGAAGCGGTAGCGCACCTTTCTTCTGTTCTTCAAAATTCTGCTTTAGGTTGATCGCGGTTAGCGCAGTGTTTGTCTTACGTTTCTTTATCCGTTGTAAATGTGACTTAATTTATACCTGCTCTGATTAAATAAAGCAGTAAATTCTATTTCGGATTCTCAAGGAATAGAAAATTATTCAACTAACTGTTCTTATTAGTCCTGTTAGAAAATTTTTCTTATGCTGTTTCCTTTGTTGTAGTTCTCTGTGGTGTATCTATTTTCAATATCTACCAATTAAGTTTTATGTAGAGGAATTCATTTATAAAAATAGCGAAATGAATTTTCAAATTTCAGCTTAAATCTGCCATTGTGGACTTTGTGTTCAAGATGAGGATGAATAGATATGAAACTCACCAAAGATTTTTTTATCCTGTATTTGTGTTATAACTTTCTGAAGATTGCGTTTTTCCCAGAAAAAAGCTGCTTTGTTATAGAAAAATAGTACAATTTATTTTTTCATACTTGCAAATTTAGTTTCTCGCTGCTAAAATACTCTTTTTGCTTGTTTAATGGAGTTGAGGAGGAAGTATAATACTTGATGATTTTAATTCATTTTTTTTAATGTTTTTCAGATTTTATAAATAAGAAAAGTTGTAAATGTTTTTAATATGAAAACGTATTGCTTGGTGCTATACAAATTGCAATACCGACTCTATAAATAATAAAGTATTTTTAATTTTAGAGACATTATTAATTAAATGCTCCAAAAAGTAAATTCAAATATTTTTATTAAAAGAAGAGTAATTTTATTATATCATTAAATCATTATTTGCTTAAAATTGCTTTTAAATTATAATTTATTTGAAATAGTTTTGAAATTATTTTACCTTAAAATCATATTTCAAAATTTCTGACAATAAAAAATACTGCTACAAATTACCGTTAGCTACAAACTATTTTTTGATTATTGCCTGCTGATATTATTGCGAAATTATAATCAGTATTTTACAAATTTCAGACGTTTATGTAGGATTGTTGTTAATAATTATTCAAAAACATTTTTTTACGACGGGAAAAAATAAATTAAAAAAATAAAAAAAAAACAGTGGTCTATGAATTTTAAAAACTAAGCATTCTGGCTTGTAATTGTACTTATGTAAAAAATTTTGACCATAAATTGAATGTTCTCGAATTTAAAAATACTGCATATATTACAAAAGTTTTCTCCTCAATTAACATTAATTGCTTGTAAAATTTCTTTGGTTTTGCTACATAGTCTTTCAGCTGTATGTGAGTCTTGTGTTGTTTTCCTTTTTATTGTTATGCTACTCGCTGTGTTGTTGCCCGAAAAGTTCTGTATTTTGTCCATGGATTTGTATTTGAAAAAAATTTGAATAAATGTTTTGAAATGAAAATTTTGCTTGTTTATTTGGCTTAATATTTTCCATGAAAACTGAAATGAGATCTTATTAAAACTTTTGCATCAAGCATCATAAAGTAAATGTATTTAAAACGTTTGTCTTATCCAGTTTAAAAAAACATTTGCTTGTGAAAAATTCTAAGTAAGCTTTTTAAATTTTGAAATATTGTATAATAAAAATTACATTTAATTCGGAATACAATTGCTTTTTATTGAACTTTTACCTCGTTTCTATAAATCGTGAAAATTAAGCAAATATCTTCAAAATTATTAGAATGAATTTATGAAATAAACATTTATAAAATTATTGGAAATGTTAGTACTAATTGTTAAAACGAAATTGAATTGTTTATTCGAAGAAATTGATACTTTTTGCTCCGAAAAACAATAAATTATTGCACAAAAACTGATGTTACAAGTTTCATTATTAGCTACTTTGAAAACTCTAACCTCATTCAAAATTTTTAATCGTTTCTGAAAATTTGCTAATTTAACAATAGTTTAAATCTTATTCTCTTGGTTAATTTTCAGTTAATTTCTGCTAAGAAAAATCAGAAATCCGATTTTTAACAAAAATCTCCGTTGTTCATCGCTTTTGAAAGAAAATGTATACTTCTTTAAAATTAAATTTTTTTTTGAAAAACAAGAGCCGATTGGAATTTAAAAAAAATACATTTTGAGTTAAATTACACTGGTTTTCTTCGTTTCAAATGTTAAATATTTTATGCTCCAAATTTAGACTTAAATCATTCAAATTTTTACATAACAGTTTATTTTATTAATTATTTATAACGATCTTCAATTGAAATGCTATAACTAAAATTTGCTTTTTTCATGAAGCGATTTTAGAATTTTTTTTACTATTTTAAGCTTTAAAATAATAAGATTTAAGTCAAAAGTATTTATTATCTATTATATCTCTAATCTATCACCGAATTACTTAGAACAGCTCATAAATCAAATTGGGTAAAATCCAAGATTTTTTTCCTATTATGAATGAATTAATGTACCAATTGATTTAAAATTATTATACTGCTCAATAATTTTTACTCAATCCAAAGTAAGTCATTATAAAAAGTTTTAAATTTCGAAACTTTTTTATCATAGCCCGCGCGAATATTTTTGAAATATTTTTTTCTTTCATCTTAAATCATTTTTACTGCAACTTACAAAGTAGTTATTTATATATAAATAAAATGTTGTCACAAAATAGATTCGTATTTCTTATTAACTGAATTTCATTCGATATAAAACAACAAATGTTTTTGAATGAATCTACTTTCAATCCTTAAAAATGGTTATTCATTTAGAATAAGTTTATTAACAGAAAGTAGAAGTACTTAACCAGATAATACTTTAACATAAAACACAGCATTATGGGTCAAACACAACATTATGGTTTTAAAGGAAAATATCCCCTCTAGTCTAAGCAAAAGTATCATTAAAATCGTAAGAGTACCAACAGTTTGAAAAAGGAATTATTTATGATTTTTTTATGCGAAACTTGAGTTGTTTCTCAAAGTATTAATAAAGAAAACTTGATAAAACCCAAAAATATTAGAAAATCAAATGAGAATATATCATCCTCGGTAATGCACATTTTGCTTATCATACTTAAGACATATGTAAACTGACTTGATATACAGAAAATTATTTTCTTTTAAGTTTGAAAAGAGCAAAACTTTATGTCGAGTTAAATGGATATATATAAGTAGTTAGAAGTTAACTAAAAAAATTACATTGAAGCAAATATAAAGAAAAAAATATCGCACACTTTTTAATTTCTGTGAAAAATTAATGATTCTTTGTAAACAAAATTAAATATTCCCTTCCGTTTCTGAATACATATAATATTAGAAAATATAAGGACTAATGAAATGAAATGTCAATATCTTAATAAAATTGATTGAACTCTTTAAATGTGATGTATTTATTTCGAGACATCTGTCTATTATGTAAAAATTTATAAATAGTTTGATTAAAAACAAATTGTTGGCGATTGTTGTTTGATTGCAAATAATAGAATCGGCGAAGAATAATATTTTTTTTAACTTTAAATTTAACCAAGCTGATGACATGATACGTTTTAACATTTTTTTCAGTTTTTAATTTTGCTGCTTTGCTTTTGAATATTAAATTATTATTTAAGTATAATTTTATTCATTGTTTAAAATGTAAATTTCCTGTTACTTGTAAAAATATAGGATGGACCATTCTACTCGTTTTGTTGAAAATATAGAATTACAAAATGCAATTAAATTTAGCAATAAACGATAAAAGATATTAAAAATTGTTTCAAGACTCTTAACATTATAGAATAAAGTACAAATCAGATCGGTTGTAGAAGCAAGTAGAAGTTTCTCAAATTTTGCATTCAGCTAAGATCTTTTACTAAGGAGTTACAATCGACTAGTAGCTACATAAGGACATAACAGGAAGACCACATATTGTACACTACGGGTTTGAATAGGATGGTGTCTTATGTAAGGACATTAAAATATGCCAATGCTTTTAGGAGCTCATTTACACCATTTAACTAAATGCATAGATGCTCAGATTGGATTAGCTTTTCATTAACTGATAGTCAATCTTTCACTCACCCATTCATTTACACTTTCATCCAAGTAATACTCACTCCTTTTAATTTTTACTCCAGAGGAGGGTGCCCCCATGCTTGGTAACCAAGAGGGGACTGCCCATGACATGACCATGGATTGTTGGTTAGATGGATCTTTCAAAACTTCAATTTTATACACCAGAAGAGGGTGCCCATTAACTTTAACCAATCGAGGTGAGTGCCGGAGGTCTAGGCCTTAGATTGTCCCGAGACGGCATGATCAGAACTTAGAGAGTTTAAACTCTTATTCAACTATCCCTATTCTCAGAAAGACAGGGTTCAACTATACGGATCTCAAATCAGATCTATACAGAGATCTCAGGGATTACTACCATGAGAGTTCTTAGACAACTAGGGTTACTTGGCAATAAAAACGAAATCAGATCCTTTTCAAGTCTTAACTTGTTACTTAGTTCACAAGTCCTTGAACAATTTGGGATGTTATGTATAGGATTGTCGTCTCACCACAAACGCAAGTAGTATTTTCGGAGATTCCAAACTGCTTGAAATAGGCGAGGAATCTGTCATGACTTTTTACTAAATGGATTATTCTCCTGCCTCTAAAACGTGGTTAAATTTGACTTTGGATAGAATTTGGTGCGTTCGCCTTTCTTTCAGTTTCGAGCCCAATCTCATTTACCACACTATCAGTGCAACCTGTCTTGATAGCTACTTCACCCTCTCTTTAGAAGTTTTTAATGGAATAGCGACTTCTGTGAATTCAACGGCTCTTTTTGCAGTTTCATTCGTGTTTTTGTTACCCTCTGTTCCTACACGGAGGATTTCTAATTCTGCTGTCACCGTCTGATATTTTGGATTAGTGAATGTACATTGTCCGGATTCTGGAGAGAAATCAGGAACGACCTAGAATCGGAGAAGCTGTTATCGTTTGTTGTGGAGAGATTTAAACATTACTGTGCAGCTTTTAACCAGGCAAGTGACTAATTAAAAGTAACTCACCTAGAATACTGTGCAATGATCCCCAAACCTGAAAATCACTTCCTCTATTTTGCTACTGAACAGCAATATCTCGAAGGCTGTTACTATTCTTCCAACTATACTGGAACCATCGCGATATATATTTCAAGTTCACTTTCAGATTTCAGTAGATCATAGTCTATGCAAAGTGTCTTAACGGATGAAGGTTACAGATGTCAAAAAGAAGTTTTAACTTTTGTGCATTCTTCCCCAATCGTATTAGGGATTTTTCAGTTTGTGTGAAAAGGAGCTTCGAGTATTTGACACTGGCTGCAAAAGCAAGAAGTTGAATGCCGAGATTACCTGTACTGAAATCGTTGAGAATTTTTATATGCTTGGTTGACTGCTACCAGGGGATCTTTTCTGAGTTTCCTTTAGGTATGTAACGACTGCTCACCATTACTCTGCCTTTACGCCATAACTTATTTAATACACTGAGCAATACAACTGAAGACGCGAAAGAACAAATCAAAATGTTTCATTGATAGTCACTGAAAAACAGATAAAATCGCTCTCTGTCGAATATCAATTAACTCATCCATTCTAAACTAAGATCATTTAATAAATTCTTAGCTTA
The DNA here is from genome assembly GCA_019974015.1 of Nephila pilipes. NCBI lineage: Eukaryota > Metazoa > Arthropoda > Arachnida > Araneae > Nephilidae > Nephila > Nephila pilipes. The sequence goes on along the minus strand of BMAW01057560.1, from coordinate 68,065 downwards.
CCAATTCCATAGTTTGATTCAATCATTTCTTTCAAACAGCTGATTCTTATCTTAATACTTCAAACAGAATTCGTATCAATCCACAAAACTAATCAGATATGTAACGGCTACTAAACTAATTAGGTATGTAAGAGCTTCAAAGCTCATTATAATTCTTTATCAGCAATTCGTTATCATCTATCTCCCATTATGTTCCTTTCAATCAATGTAATTCATATATATTAACTCTAAATAACTCTCTTTACTTCTATCTTTATCTAATTTACTTAACTACATTTCATTTTGGTTGGGGAGAAATTGTAATTTTACGCAATTCAAATGATCAGATAGTTTCCGAGGTGAGGAGAAAATCACGAATAGCCCAATATTACAGGTGTATATATATATATATATATATATATACATATGAATATCGTTGCTTAAGTTTGACACGGAATCTTGACTATCAGTTCGAGAGTGCCGCGAAATAAAAACATTTAAAAAACCTGCTCTAGAGAAGTCTTAATTCAAATTAAATTTCCTTTAATATTATTTACAAAGTTACTGTGACAGGAACATTGTTAGGAAAATAAGGTAATTATGAAGTCAATTACTTAGTAGGGACAGGCATATTCGAAGTAAATGGATCTTTGAAAGGGAAAAAAGATAGTGAGTTTGAAAAAGTAAAATAGTTCACGTTATTTGCATTCTCATCTGCATAAATGCCCTATGCATGTCTTATCATCAATTAATAAATTAACAAACAACTCTTTTAATGAGACACCACAAGGCAAAGCATAAATAATATTACTGAATACAATAGTTCCTCGTAAAACAATACAAGCAGTAAAACCTAGACCGAAATGACACTCTTTTTATGTGGAAGAAAGAGAGAGTGTCTTTTCGCTAAACACTGAAAGCCAACTCGAGGTACGTGCCAAGAAATCATATCAAAAGGTCGTTGTGAAAGTGAACCGCTTTGACTATTATGGCGGTATCAATGCGGGGTAAGAGGAGAGGCACGCTAAGGACTACGTGATGAATGTTATCGTGCGCACATTTTTCAATTGGAATAGCTTCTAACATTCTTAAGCTACTGTTACTCTTTGTGGTGAATGAAGATATATTGTTCATAACTAAAATATGATGATACGGGACACTTTTAGGAAGGATACTTGTTTCATTCAACATTGTTTTCAGGTGTCGGACAATGCTCAGAATGATCGAAATAAAATGATTTTTTATTCTTTCATTTTTTCGGTTTATTACTATTTATAAAACAGCAAATTACAATCAGGTTTGAAATTGTTTTCTATTTTTAACTATAATACATAAACTATAATATTCCCAACATTTAGTATTTTTTTTTGTATTTGTTTCTAATACCAAATATTAAATAGTAAATCCGCTAGATAGACAGTCAATCATAACTTCAAAATCAATTTATTGATTTGATATCGATTTGAAAATACAACATATATGCATGTTTTTTAATCAAATTATTCTGTTCAGCCTTTTGGGCTTACAACAGTGTAAGAAATCTTAAATTCAAAATCCTTTTGATATTTGAAATATTTGTTCATCAGATTGTTTTTTTTTTCTTGGTTCAAATGATATGTTTACGAAATAAAGTAAAATTTTAAAAATCTTTTTTAAAATAGAGCGAAACAGAAATAGAATTTGAATCTGTTAAATCTAAAACTTCGTAAAATATTTTTTATGATATGAATATAAAAGTTTATATTTAGAATAATTTTTATTCTATGTTTCTTTATTTGTCTTTTGTATTGTATAGTTAGGCTAAAATCCTCTAATTTCTGTTTTATTTATTTACTCATCCATTCGCTTCCATAAATCAACAGTCATTTTGATTTTTGCAATGAATTTACTTTTCTTTAAAACAACAATAGTAAAAAAATGTAAGTATTACTGTTACGTTTTTATTTATTTTATTCAAAAATTTTGTATGCTTCTGTTTGATTATTATATTTATGTTATGCGACATTTAAATAAGAGAAAATATAAACATGTTATTTTAAATATCAGAGAAATGTTTATTGGAAGTCTCATAAAATATTAAAAAAATGATTAAATGTTTCAAAAGAAATATATTTACATGCTTATCATTGTAGCTCTTATCTAAATTATTTTCCCGAATGAATCAATGATTGTCGAAAACAATTTTCTAACAACTTGCATTGTTATTTGTGATTACCTAATTGGATGTTTTTCTTACCTCTGGAAATTCATCGAGAGTGTTACATTTCTTTAGGAAATCTTATTGGTATTATAAGAATTTCAATTTATGAGGATGATTTTATGCTATGTTTTATATTGTTTGAACTATTCTCTCTTGAAAACTTAATTGCTAATTTAACAAGTATCTTTATTTTATTATTTCAATTAGATGAAATATTAATGGGCTTAGCTATTCGTTAATATAATTATTTTCATTTTCGTCTCACTTTTCCTTGAGTTGCTCAGTCAAAAGATTGCTTAATAAGATTCTAGGTATATAAGCCCAAATTTTAATGTGACCTTGTTAAATCTTCAAGACTCCCACATATTAAACAATATCTTCCGACGTGAGATGAAAATTCAGAACTTGACTCTAAAATGAATGTTACATTCTGTGACAAGTATAACAAGAAAACTATTTATAACTCCATTAAAAAGTATGCGAATTTTTTCATTTTTAAATAAATATTTACATTTTTGGACGTGCTTTGTATTGAAAATCTTTTTTAAGAATGCGTAGGATTATACCTTAAAATATTAAAACTTCCTACTCACAAAGAAAAAAAAAAGATTGCGAGTAACTGAAATAGAATATTGTATACCTTTACTTTTTAAAAGAATTAAATAAGCGGATTTTGACAGATAATACCTAATATTTATAAAAATGGAGATTATGTATTAGGGAAAGCATTTTTGAAAGTTATACATTTGACTTGAAGAACTTATTGAGAGATATTTAAAACTTATATTGTGTATAAAAATTGTGAAAAATAAAATATTGAAAAATGTAGTATAAACAATACGTTCATTGTTAATCAGTTGAAACAGTTATTGCCTTAACTGAACGTCTAGGTACAGAAATGATTTTTACCCCACCCCCGTCCAAACACACATATGGTCAGGGTGAAAGAAATATATAAAAAATACCAACCCCACTTCATTGGCATAGCTATAAACTATTGTACCATGGTACTTCAAATAGCACTGCTTTGAGATGACATACAGTTGCATTTTGTCTAGCTAGCGCATGATCCTGCAATTAAAAAAAAATAGGGGCTTCAACAAATGAAGCTATAATCTCCGTATTCGGAGTGAAGTTCTTTTCAAATACGAAAAGGTGAATGTGTCTACATAGGTTATAAGCTAATGAAGGTAAGAAAAGGAAATAGGCAGGATGCGTGAGGTACTATTTCACAACCAGCTACATCACAATACTGATATTGGTTACTGTATTATGATGACAAGGGTTGTCTTGCGTTATATGAACGACATTGAGCCCTCAAAAGACCCATTATGAGCAAGGTTGAAGCATGTTAAATCTGTTGAAACTTCATGTTGGTATGATGTGAAAGCTTGAGGAGCAGTATGTTAATTCAGATATCATTCTAGTCTTTGACTATGGCTCATAAATACGAAGTCTATTACCAAAAGCTGTCGTATTGCTTCTTTGTGCTACGTTAATAAACAATCAATTAATGAGTAAATTATTCCTTTTAATTTTTAGCTCGAGCTAATGTTTCTTACAGTTAAAATATCTAAGTATATTTTTACCCAACTTGTCTACATTCTCCATATTGCTGGTAATCCCTTTATTGTGTTTCTGTATTATTATTCAACTTACCTCGTGGATATTCTGTGAATAAGAGAATTTGTATTCTTGCACAGATTATGCATTTTTTATATATAAATAAAGCTACCAAGTGTTGATGTGTCTCTATAGGGGAGCTAGTTTTCGGCTCCAACCTCCTGTTGGTAAGCCCAGTCTCTTAGAAGGATTTACCATTAGTCTTCTGTTCTTTCTTAGTGCTACATCAATAAATAATCAACTAATAAGAATTCTATAATTATGAACCAAATTCAACTGTTTCTCTAGCAATTTTTGTATTTTAAAACAATACAACAATGAAATGATATTTTACCTATCAGCAAAAAACCGAGGAATTACCCTAGCTTAAAATTACCGTAGAAGAAGAGACATCTTCATAAGATGTAAGAAGAATCATTATCATTGACTTGAAGACTCATTCCTATTTATCCACTGAATAGACCATTTTCATTCATCGTTATGAATCAATTTTTCCGAATGCAGAAAAGTATCTTGCTCATTCTTAGCAAGAAGCAATTTGCAGGCCTCCAAATGCCTCATCTTGTTAATGGTTGAGAAGTTATAAGATTCCCAAGAGTTAAGTGTTTTTTAAGCTTCCAATTTCTTTGTTCTTTTCTCGGTTAATCTCTCAAAATCTTTATTTGTGTTTATGTTTTGCACTACGGCAACCGCGGCAGATAATCTAGTTTAAATTTGTAAAGCTGGCGATTTTCAAGTACATATTCTGTTATGCTTATTATGAAAATTACATTTTTCAGACAAACCAAATATGTGATTTGTTATTTCATCATGTTGCAGTTATGTATAGTAAATCTGTTAAGTAAAATTCGAGAAGTACGTTAGTACTTTCTTTTGTAACTAGAACAAAAGTAAGTACTAACGTACTTCACGAATTTTTTTGTTACGAGATCAAAATGCAAAGTTTGATTACGCTAAACATTTTGCTGAACATTCACTTTTATAATAGATAGGCTGATTTATAACACTATAGGTACCGGCACAGACATGCAAACGCTCAATGGAAACTACTTCATATGGTTTCTTTTAATCTAAAATGACTATTACACTCAGGAGAATTGAAAATAGTGCACCCAGAAGAAAGCGAGCCACAATCGTGCAACTTTACAAAATAGTTGAATGACGGCCGATATGAAATTGGTACAAGTTTGATGCCAATACGCGTGACCACACACTTTGGAATAGTGCTGCAATAAAGAATTAGGTCCTATATAAACTGGCGCATAGTGAAATATTCATAAACGTACCGACCATACGAGACTCTAGGAGGACTTCAGTAAGCGAAGAATGGAAGGCAGACATGTGAAAATGCATTTCACGTAATTGAGTGAGTTTGAGAAGGACCTGCTCATCGACATGAAAACCGAAGGGCTGATCGACGGGCCATGTTGCTCGCCAGTTCAATCGTTCAGAGTGTGTTGTCAGAACATATTGGGTGCAGTGGATACAAGATGGTACCCACGTTCAGAGAATTAGGATTGGAGCGAGCAGGAAGACGACGAAGCGAGAGAATCGAAGGATCGTGAAGAAAGCACTCATGGATCCCACTGTTCCACAATACAATAAAATGTAGGGTTGCCAGTTGTTCCACAAAACCATTTTCAGACGCCTTGCGGAAGAGAATCTGTAATCTAAGCACCATTTTAATGTACAACTCTTAACATCGAAACATCGGCAACTCCGTCTGCAGTGGTGCCAAGTCAGAGCAAAGTGGAACGCCATAGATTGACAAGAGAGTAAATCCCAGTTTAGTGATGAGTCTCGATTCGTTTTGGAGACAGATGATAACCGCGAATGGGTATGGAAGAAACCTGGTGAACGGTGCAATTCCACTCATGCTTTCGCGTTACACGCTTTCGGCACAAACGGCGTAAGAGTCCGAGGAGGGGGGGACATAGCCTATGATAACCAGTCCACTCTAATTGTGGTACGTGAAACCTTAACGGACCAGCGTTATGCTGATGGCATTCTTCAATCCCATGCTAGACCTTTTCTAAATGTTCTTCCAGGGGCAATTTTTCTGCAAGATAATGCTCGTCTGAATACGCTCGTGCAATTCAAACTCCCTACGTCATGTTCAGACTCTTCCATGACCGGTCTGCTCCTCGGACTTGTCCCCTATAGAGTATTTATGGGACTAGCTGAAACCCTAGATGCTACCGTGTCATCTGCTTAGGATTTGGAGGTTGCTGTTTAAGATTTGGACACGGTAGCCTAGTGATCATAGTTTCGGATTCGTGGTCGTGGGTTCGATCCTTGACTGCCAAAGACCCGCCTTGTAGCCGGGGCTGATGCACGTTAAATCTGTCGGGTCCCAAAGTCCTCTCGTTGGTGTGGATTGGATGTTAGGAGAGGGGGGAGGTACCAACTCAGGTGTCGTCCTCGTCACTTGATCGAGGTTCAAAATTACGAGGTCCGTCGCCAATAGCCCTCGTGTTGCTTCTAGTGCGACGTTAATAAAAACTTACCTAAACTAAGCTGTTTAAGATTTGTGGACCCCTTTGCCCCAGGACAACATCCGACATCTAATCAATTCAATACCAGACCGTGTTAAGGCATTATTGTAGCAGGAGGCGGTCACGGAATATATATTTCATGAGGACCAGTTCCGGACCAGGAACTTCTTCTCCGTTGATGGTGATTAATCTGTAGGAAAATTACATAAGGTAATAGAACAATATTGTAGTTTCTGATTTTTCAATTGTGAAAAATCAGTATAGATGATGAGATTTTAAAAAGAGATCTCGGTCGAAAGGATAGTAGAGGATAGGGCGGGGGAAGTAGCTGTGGTAGGGGAGGTGGATGTGGGCGACTGTGTGCTTTCGCGATTCGCTCGCTTCAATCCGGAGTCTGATGGGAGGAGAGGAGTGGAGAGTGTAAGGGGAAGGTGTGAGGGAGATGTAGGGGGAGTGGAAAGAGAGAGGGGTGGCTGTAAGAGTAGGGTAGGAGAGGGAGAATGGATAGTGGGTAGGAGGGGGAGTTAGAAAAGAAGGTGCTAGTAATAGTGCTCGAAATTAAGTGTTAGAGAAAGAGAGAGAATTTTGAATTGCTTCTTCTCGGTACATCGATTGGTGAGGATAGGGAAAACGTCCTATAGCTTGAATGTAGATTTTCTGCTCTTGTATGCTCGGGTTACTATGAGTCCAGATTTTTTCGTAGAATTTACTTGCTTGTTTCACAATTTCTTCTGCAAAGGTTGGGGTATTTAATTCTTTATGGAGTAAATTTAGTGAAATAAATTTAGGAGCTCCAACAATACTTCTTAATGTTTGATTTTGTATGAGTTGTAACTTGATGATATTTCTTTTTGAGGTGCATCCCCAGATTGTACATGCATATAACAGGAGCGGTCTAAGGATTGATTTGTAAATCAGTAGCTTGTTGTCAATCGAGAGGATACTTCTTGCATTAATTAGGTGGTGGATGCTAAAATATTTTTTCCAGTAATTTCTCTTGAGATTATCAATGTGCTTATTGTATCTTAACAGTCGATCCAGTGTAATGCCGAGGTACTGCACTTTGGTCCATTCTATTGTTCTGTTTAACAGGTTAAGTGGAGGGAGAGATGGATTATTTCTTCTGCTGAAGAAAATTGCATGAGAATTTTCGGTGTTTACTTGAATTTTCCATTTGGCTAGCCATTTTTCGTATGATATGAGGTATTTTTGAAGTCATTTTCTTATAGTATTGAGTTTTTTGTCTTGCGTGAGAATTGCAGTGTCGTCCGCAAAGAGGCAGATGGTGATGTTCTCCATCCCTGGTAAGTCGCTGGTAAATATAGAAAACAAAAGGGGCGAGAGATGCCCTCCTTGCGGCGTTACTGAGAGAATTGGTTTTTGATCTGAGATTATTTTGTCAATTTTCACTTTGAATGATCTGTTATTTAGGTAGTTCCTTATTATGTGGATCAGGTAGTTCGGGAATTTTAATTGCATCATTTTGTATAGGAGACCCTCATGCCAAACGCGATCGAAGGCTTTGCTGATATCCAGAAATACTCCACCGGTTATTCTTCTAGTGTTAAATCCTTCGGTGATTAGGTTAGTGACTCTAAGGAGTTGATGGGTGGTGGATGTTTCTGCTCTGAAACCATGTTGATAGTATGGGATGATTTGATGTTCCTTGCAATGATTTTCAATTCGTTGGAGGATGATTTTTTCCAGGCGGTAAGAAGCGTCATTGAAGTTGTAATATAGGAGACAAGTGTAATTGTACACATTATACTTGTTTAAAGGGCTTGATTTTGAGATAAAGTGAAACTCTCATCTGTATCGTTATGCGTATTAAATTTCATTTTAATCTGCAGCTCCTTTCTTGGTGTGTTATTTTTAATGTTCCTGAGTGTAACTTACAGTTACTATAACTAAGTTTTACATTATTCTTTGGCAAGGGTGTCCAAATTAGGGACTGCGGGCTGCATGAAGCCCATCGTACGATTCAATGTAGGCTAAGAAGGGAATATGCAGAGCAAAAGAAATATCAGTAACCTCTGTAAGAAAATATAATTACATAAAATAATTAAAAAGTCTTGGTGCCAAATTGCCTCTTTTGAGTCTAGTCCCTCTCCCTCTTTCGTCGTATCTGAACGTTTTATAAATTCTTATACGAAGAAGTAGCCTGTGATATTGCCTTTAGCTACAATCGAGGCAATATTGATAATTTCTCTGCACCGATGCACGTGGCCGGAAACTCGAGGGGGTATCATAAAGTTTTAATTATTACTAAGAAATAACCGATAGATCTGGAGATAAAATTTATTCTGCATATTAATTGATCCTTATGTACCTAACTTTGTAAATTACAGCTATTGATGTTGATTGGTTTGCTTTCAGGAACTCTATAGGTTGAAGTAACCTGTTAGTATGGTGATAAAGGCTCACAGTGTGATTAAGCTCCTTCATTTGAAAGATTATAGTGTCCGGAAAACTCTCGATAAAATTATGGCTGTTTATGGAAACGATAGCTCTTCATATGATACTGTTGTGAGGTGGGAAATGTATTTTCAAACTGGCCATATGTACCTCACAGATTATTCAAAAGTGTAAAACCATCCCTCGTGGTCGGTGTTGTCACAGTGCAGAAAGTAGTGGACTTAATACTATTAGATTGGAGTGCAACCATCCAAATTATCATGATTGGTACTGATCTTAGTTACGGTAGTCCGTAGAAAATTATTCATGAATTTAAAAATAAATTAAAATTATGTGAAAAATTATTCATATTTGTACGTACACATCAAAGATGTCAACTCATTAGGTTTCACGATTATTGACACCTTTTCAGATATAAACGCGTTAAAATCTGTCGAGGGAAATGTTGAATCTTTTGGAGCAAGCTGAAGAAGAATGTTTTGGTCGCTTGGTAATTATGAGAGAATATTGAATCCATTAATATGATCTAGATGAAAGAGAGATGAGGGAGGAATGGAAGTCCAGAGACTCACATCTTTCCCCAAGAAGGCTGTCGGCAGTTACCTTAACGGATTGCATGGAGAAGGACCAGACCATCAATGGTGCATATTGCTGTATACTACTTAAATCTTGATCCTCTGATCACGAAAAGCCTCCGTCTCTTTCGAACCAATTGTTATAATCTTTTCCTAGAACACTTTTTTTAAAATGTGAAAAGTGTGGCATAAAAAAAGAAAAGAAAATTCAAATATCATTGTGTAAAAGGATGGAATCACTTTCCATAAATATTTTCGCTTTACTCCAAAAGAAAATATGTGTGTTGCGTGTTTTAAAAAAAGTGTATTTTCATTCCTGTGATTCTAATCTACAGAAAAAATTCTTGAACTAGTTTCATTTCCTCCCATCAAAAGAAAATTATGCATATGTTTCGATGTTTCAAATAGTGAAGGAAACAAAAATATTTAAAAGTCCATAAATGTTTCAATATAATTACTGTTGTCATAAAATCACCACTCTTGTTTCGTTATAACTTTATAACATTTGTAATTAAGTTTTAAAATATAAAAGTATGTTTTGGTTTAAAAAAACTATTTGTGCTGATTTCATTTCATTATAAATTGTAAATTAAGATCTTCAGTCTATACATATTTTGAAATTGTTATTACTGTACTAACTTTTGAAATTTTTATTTTATTTATCTTGTGTTTAATATTTTATTGATGCACTTTCATGGAGGAAACAAACATGACTGAAATAAATAATAAAACACATCTTCAAAGTTCTGAAAATCAAAATCACAAACCTATTATATTAATTTCTTTCGACCCAAGTAATTCTATGAATGTACGCTTACGATTGAAATGATGTATAAATCTCAAGAACTTGATCTGGATGATTTTATGGAAACTTACAAATATCTATATTTAGAATAATTATTAGAATTACTTGAAGAGCAATGACTTAACTGAATGTATTAACTGTTATGACAAAAATTAAAATTGCGAGGAATTCACTTGCTTCTTAACTGAAACATATATTGCCCCATGAATAACCAATTGAAGTGATTTATCACAAAAATATTTAATGGAAAAGAATTTTCTCAATAACTTCTACGACAAATTAAAAAAAAAAAAATTGACACCTAGGATTATATACACCAATGATATTAGAAAGATTAACAGATGACTTACTCATTAATTTAAAATAATTACTTTCTGTCAACCCTCTTAATAATCCAATAGAATGACTAATTAGCATTACCAAATTGTTAAAAATTCAATACAATGAGAAAAATTTGAAAACTCTTAGAATACTGGAATCAAAAATTTAATACTCCTATTGTTAAATATTAGAATTAGCAACCTAGACATTTTAGGCCAAATAACTTGGCACAAGGTCCTCTTCCCAAAAAACTTTTAAACCCGTTAATACACCAAAAATACACTTTCAAAATAAATTACCAGATAATCCCCGTAAACTTTGGGAGTACCAAAACATTTCAAATGTGTATGACTGAATTAAACCTTGGCCTTTTAGATTTCCTGCCCCACAAGCAACTCCTTCAAAACATACTTCACACTATGTTAAAATCCCACATGCAGAAGATCAAAATTAACAATTACTAAAAATATACCGATGCTATGTAAACAAATCCCTGCCATGCATCCTTGATACCGGTTCGACAATTTCCATTATACCACATAATTTTGTAGTAAGACATGAATAATGCGTATGACGTAATTGTACAGCAAAGCCTGTGTATAATTAATATAAATGACATGTTCAATATACTTAAATATAGGTACCATTTCTAGATTAGTGACTATGTATATTCTAGATCATAGTTTACCTTATGTCATACTTGGACTACCAGAATTTAACTACAGCTATCAACAAATAAAATCAAAATGAAAAAATGTAAACAAAATAAATGATTACAAAAAGGAACAAAAATAGTCGTTACATGTAAATAAAGAAATAAATATAAATTTCTATCATTCTCAGATCTTTGAGAGTCAAATCCTTTTCCCTCAGTTTGTCATAGGGGATTAGTCGAGAAATAATTCAAAATTACGATTTAATTTTTTCTAAAGACAAGTATGATGTAGGTGGATTCAGAGTTGAACCTCAAAAAATAATGCTCAAATTTGACAAACCAGTTAATCTGATATTTTATCGTACTTCTATAGAAGATAAAGAAAATTACGATTCAAGTTCAGAAATTTTAGCAAGCTGGATTAATAAAAGAAAGCATCATTCCATATTCAGCTTCGGTAACTTTAGCTTTTAAGTATGATGAAAAGGGGGAAAAAAAGACCAGACTATGCACACAGATTTTAGAAAACTAGATGCTCTATGTATTTCGGATTCTGTGCTATTACCTCTCATGGATAATTTGCAGAAAAATAATCTGATGCAAAAATTTTTCCTTCTTAGACTTAGCTCCAAAAAATAACGTCGTTCAATAATTCTTCAGAAAATCCAAGAGATTATTTGGAATATGGTTTATGGTATGTAAATAGTATGAAAAATTGTTTGTTTTTAGTGAGCTTCATGACTCACCTGGGTCTCAGTCATTTGCATTCGTGATCGTAACGTCTTTCGTACTTTAAAAATTCTTCGTCATAATTTTTTCAGCTCATGAGATCACTCTCGCCTTCTTTGGAGAAGATTCATCGCAAGCAAACTGTTGTTTTGATTGTTGTTTGGTTTCCGGTGTGTATCTAAAAATCCATTCCTCATCGATGGTAACGATTGATGCAAAATGACGCCGACAACTCGACGCGGTGGCAATAAGATTTGGCAGCAAATGACTGCCAAATCAAAACTAGTCAATGAATCAATGTCACACTTGTTTCGGCTCTGTTTCATAGATGAAAACATACAAAGGTAACAACAATTTACCTTAATGATACCATGTGTTTTCAAATGCAAGTACTTTTTGAGCCATCCTCTGGTAGCATGCATTCATTCATCGAAAAGATACAGAAAATCTTACTTTCTGCACTACTGCACTAATTTTGGATTATTTGAATAACGCAGATTACCATTTGCCATTAAAGTAGCCCTTGCAATTTGCTATAGATTAATTCGATGAATATTAACTAAATATACAATGGATTTTGTTTGCAATTCTTTCGATGATATCATTATGCACTATTGATCAGAGTAGGAACATCTTAAAACAATAATTGATATTTGTCTTAAGGAAAATAATAAACAGAAAATTTTTCAAATGCATTTAGGCCCAAATTAAAAATGACCTTTTAGGTTATGAACTTGAACAAGGTAAGATAACTTCTATAAGTAATAAATGAGTACAATTTTTAACTCCACACTCAATAACTAAATATCCACCAGCATACTCGTTGTACGGTCTCTTGTCATCTATAGATTAGAATAAATATAACGTTGATGAAGCACCCAAATTACCTAAACAAAGAATAATATTTTAATAAAACTAGATATGATATTAGCTTTATCGAGAAAAAATTCAATGAAAAATTGTTGCGTATGAATAATTTCACTATCCTAATACCAGAAAACTGAATTCTTCTTTTTCTGACCTTTGTGAAATAATATTCTGGAATCATTTATGAAATCAATAAACCAAATTATTCCGCAAAGAGATTCCCAAATTGTACATATTTATAAATTAAGATGTTTTCATTCTTCTGAGGTAAATTGAAATTAAATAAAAAATAAGCAAGTATAAATAAATGAAATAAAACAAAGTAAACAGTTCAATACCTGTGCCATTACAATCTATACTTCTTTTTAAGATTCTACTGGTTTTAAATTATTCCCAATGAAGAGCTGATTCTTTTAGGATTTTCTTTGGCGTTACCCAAAGAGAAAACTGATTATGAGTTTATTATAAGATTGTTATAGACAATTAATTTACTTTATTGTGATTTGTTTTGTGCACTGTCTCTCTTAGAGAGGATGCAGGAGACAAGACACAACGTCCATGTCCTCTTTTGCCCATATTTGTTGATTAATCCTGTTCTGTGAGCAACTGTCTTCATGAAAAACAATGCAATTTGTCACTGATATCAATCTAAGCATTGACATAAAATCATTAGTATTGTCAATCATTATTGTTTTTCAATTTCTATGATTTCATATTTTTGTAACAATCCGTTTTTCAGGATCACATTTACCTCATTATAGTTCTTTTTATATTTAGTATGTTTTTGTATACCTCAAGAAATCTTTTTCTTATAGATATGGTAAGAAAATACTCAACAAACATAAAAACAGAATGTATCCACAATTTTCTTTTTCTTTCTTCTTCAATGTTCTTGTAATCTATTTGCACGTATTGTTCCAATTGAAAATCTCCATTATTTAATAATTTTTTTATTTTTAAAAATCTTTAAGTAAGTCATGATGAAGATGCCATATATGTTTCCTTTTATTATTGATTGTGATATTGTTGTTGCATGTTGTTATTATTCATTATATTTGACAGTATTCTGAACATTTAGTATGTTTTCATATATAAAATGTTTTTCTTTAAAAAAAAACTACTACTCACTATAAACAAAATTGTTCTGTTTTTCTTACTTGTGATTATGAAAAATGTGCCTCTTCGATCACGTTTCATTCCATTGGTGGGTTTCAATTAATTTGTCTCTGCTTGTAATCTATTTGCACGTATTGTTCCAATTGAAAAAAAATTTCCATCAAACAAATTTCATCAAAAGAGGAATTGTGAATAAATTGTTGAAAAATACTTTGTGATTTTTAAGCATTATAAGTTTACAAAACCTCAATACGATAATTCTAACTGTTACAAATTCATTACAAAATTCCCAAGGTTTAGCATTTTCACCTTGATAAATATTTCAAAGGCATAAACATAACCAAAAATTCTAGCTAACACCAAGGATTTTATTCCACATGGATAGGGTTTACCTCTTACGTATTGTTTGATGTTTGACCTTCCTTTGAACGGAAACATCATTCAACAGATTGACAAATATTATTCCAGCTCTCAGCTATCAGCAAACACTCTGTAAAAGTGATCTAATACTCATTTTATATAGCTTATCTTTAATGTCGTGAGCTGCATTACTAGGAACAAGATGAAGATATTTCCTTATTTCAATGAAGCGATATTGCTCATATAATCGGTTACTATGATTAGTCTCGTGTCATGTTTTGGTGCCCAGTAAAATTTTAATTTGGAAATACTGAGGGTTTGTCTTAACAAAATTTATTCCTAAAATTACCTTCAGTTCATAATGAAAGTGAAAAAAATGAAAGGTGAAAAAGGTGAAAAAAGTGAAAGGAAATTTTGTCCTTGAAAACAAGGACAAAATTTCCTTTCACTTTTAATTTGGCATACATTTAGGAATTTCTAGCTAATTATCAAAGTATTAATTATATTTTCAAATGCATTATTCGGAAACCAGCAAACCAGTTCCTCAGTTACTGATAGATGACACCACTAATCAGCGTCATGTGATAGCTCAAGTAGCTCCCCCTATTCATGAACAAAACTGAGAGACGTTTCATTCTCGCGTTCTTTTACCCTTTTCCTCTACACTTCCCTCGTTAAAGGTGAACTCCGAACACCAGCTCGCGTTCCAACGCCCATAGCCGATATGGGATTAAATTAGGCCACCATCTATTTGTCTCCGAGGAACTATTTACTCTTAATAGAAATAATCTGTACATAGTACTTTTATAAATAGTTTCCTCTATATCTCCTTCTAATAAACGAAGTAAAACAACTTCAAGCATCATCATTAATTTGGTACAAAGTCATCACAGAATCCGGTAACGGAATTACTCCCCTAGACAAACCAGTCCTTTGCCTATGAGCAAACCAGTGCAGATCCGGGATGTACAATATCTCACTCTCTTCCACATACATGTTTGATTCTTGCACTATTTCTTCACAAAAAGCATCTGACAGCATTTTAGAGAAATAATCAGAAGGCATATTTCCATATACATGGGATTTTTGATTTCCTAAAAATGGAGTTATATTATTTACAAGATTATTATCTTTTCCTATTTATTCACTTAATATTAAAAATAACAATACAAAAGGAATTGTACTAAGGAATTGTTTTGTACTAATTGTTTTTAAGGAATTGTACTAACACTTGTGTAGTTTAATTTTTTTTAATGGAGTTGCTCTACACCACCAGGTCTTACTTTAAATCTCATATGAGGCACTGTGGTTTCCAATAGATAAGAAATTTAATTTTTAGAAGTAAACAATTTTAACGGGATTATATGACGCATATCTTACAACAATGAAAATTTTTTACTTCATTTCAAAGTATATTACAGTAACAAACAATTGATATTATTTCTCAACTGTTGTAGGAGCCCCATTTGAGATCCAAATGAGCGAGAAGGTTACGCTTACTTTTGTGAATTGGTGACATCTTTGTAAATCCACCATTTCCTTGATAAGAGAAGCTTTGCAGGGAAGCACCGACTCATGTTCGTAACATGAGTTGGTGCAAGTTTATATATATATATATTCTATAACAAAAACATCGACGCACCAAGAAAGATGTTGTACGATGTAGACAAAAATTGGTGGGTAGCAAAATTATGTACAGAACAGAAAATGATTAAAATTTGAGAAAAACTGAATTATTTCAATTGGTTTACTTCAGAGTTACATAGTTACAAAATAACGAGCTCAATAAGGTATTGACCCACCTCTAGCCTGGAAGCAAACTGCCACATGACGTGACATAGAGTGATAAAGCTTCCTGATGGTCTCCTGTGGTATTTCTTAGCAAATTTGCTCTAATTGTCAGGCTAGGTCATCAGCATTCGCTGGTAGATGCAGTCGCCTTCTCATCATATCCCAGACATGCTTGATTGGAGAGATATCTGGCTGGCCAAGGGAGTGTTTGACAAGCTGTAAGACAGTTCATAGCAACACGGGCCGTATGTCGTCTGGCATTATCTTGCTGAAAAATAAGGCCATGGTAATAAGGAATGTCGTCGATGTACCGCTGTGTTGTAAGTGTGCCTCTAATGACGACCAAAGGGGACCGGCTATCAAGGGAAATAGCATCCCAGACCGTAACTCCTGTTTGAGGGCCTGTGTGGCGTACAATAGTGAAAGCAAGATCGGTACGCCGTCCTGGGCGTCTCCAGAAACGTCTTAAATGATCGTCAGGACACAGTTGGAAGTGGGATTCGTCGTTAAACATTATATGACCCCAGTCATCAACATTACAATCTGATCGAGCCAATAATCACTGTAATCTGGTTCGACAGTGTGCAGGCGGGAGGGGCAGGTGGTGTAGCGGTCGGTGCGAGCTTAGATTTCACTCTATCTATGAATGGTGATGGCAGACACTCGTGAGCGGGTCTCACGTCTGATGATTGATAACGATTTATCAGGCGCTTTGACAGCTCATCTGACTATCACTCTATCCTCCCGAACTGCTGTGGCCCTTGGTCAACCGCTACCATCATGACGCTGAAATCTGCCATTGTCCACCCATTCTTGCAAGCTTCTTCTAACCGCCGCATCGCTTCGACTCATATGACGAACGATTCTCCGATTTCGCCTGCCTGCCTCTTTTAATACAATGACACGACCTCTTTCAAACTCTGACAGTTGCTCGTAATGAGCTCGAATCCTGCTACAAGGAATTTTTTTTTTTGGTTGTTGAATGGTATCCTAAATCGCAATGCAACAGAAAACTTGACCATCAGATTGAGAATCGCTTCTTATATACACCTAGTGAATGCGCAGTTCCAATGCGCTGTAGCTTCCGCTACTCATTCATTGGACACCAAATTTTAATCATTTGTATTTTCGGTCCAAATGTCTTTGTATTCGAAATTTCATTACAATCGGGCAACTCCTTTTTGGTGCGTCGTTTTTTGTTTATATATATATATATATATATATATATATATATATATATATATATATATATATATATTGTCATGGAGAAAGTAAACGTAAGCCAAAGAAAAAGCAAGGAACAATCTCAACTCGAGACTTTTATTCAGACTACACTGGTGTTCAAAATTAAGAGAATTTGCATATTTTGTAGAATTTCATGAATAGAATTGAGCGAAATGTAAACATACTGTTTTGGAACAGAGATGCAAATCTTTACGTCAAATACTTAAGCGTATTCATGTATGGGGGCGGAATTAGTCGGAAAAACAGGATTTATATGCGCGCGTGAAAAAAATCCGTAATTCGTTCTCTAGCGTATTTTGCCGAATTTCTTGGTTTTTTTTGCAGCAATCGCTTAAATTAAAATTCAAACTGTAAAAGTGAGTAACGACTAACGTTTAGTTGATGGAATGATGTGGCGTATTGTGGGTAGGCTAGAAGCAGGTCAGTCTTAGATCCAGATTTGTAGAGAATTCGATTTAACGCCCAACGTCGTGTCGAACTTATGGAAATAGCTTAAGCAGATAAAGGTTTAAACAGATACTGGATCCGTCGAGAGAAAGCCTGGGTAAAGTCTTCTAAGAGCCTTGATGGCCAGAGAAGATTACCATTTGTTCATTACAGCGAGGCGTAACAGGGAGGCTACATCTTCTCAGGTATTTCATGAGTTGTATGCAGCCACAATAACCCAAGTTTGAAGGGTCACTGCTTACAGAAGATTTCATGAGAAGAGGCTGATTGCAAGCAGACCTATTTTTTGCATCCCTTTCAGTTCTGCAAATAGGAGAGTTCACTTAAAATGATGCAGAGATCATATAGATTGGAGCATGAATCAATGGGTGACCGTTCTCTTTACTGATAAGTACCGGTTCAGTCTAACCAAATATTGTCGACGTACTTTCATATGGAGAGAACTAGGGACCCGATATTTGCCCTCCAATGTCCAAGAAATCGACCATTATGGCAGGGGAGGCTTGATGGTCTGGGCAGGCATCATTTTGGATGGCCGCACAAACCTCCATGTATTTGAAAGAGGCACTACGACTCTTGAGAGGTATAGGGAAGAGGTTGTGGAGCCCTATATCCACCTTTTCAGGGGTCCATTTGGTCCTGATTTTCTTTTAGTGGATGACAACGCGAGGTCACATTGAGCTAAGCTGGTCGACGAATTTCTGGAATGGGAGGATATTCACCGGATGTATAGGCCGGCCAGATCTCCAGACTACATTCCTAACTGGGGAGGGCAATTGCAATTCGCAAGCCCCTTCCAAGAACCACCCAAGATCTGAAAACAGCGTTGCTGAACGAGGGGGACACATTGCCGCAGGAACTGATAAATTCCTTTGTTTCCAGCATAAAATCACATTACGAGGTCCATATATCTGTAAGAGGGGACCATACCCTCTATTAACCAATTTTTTCGTTCCATTCTACAACTGCTGTTTCATACCTTGCGACTCAGATGAGTATTAAGCACGATAATGTGCATGTATTATAACTGTTGAATGGCTATTTTTCGTATTATATCAACTCTATGTACACATCAAATTTCATTAAAATCTGTCCAGTAGTTCTAGAGATAATGGACCAAATCGGAAAATTCTCTTAATTTTGAACACCAGTGTAATTGTAGAAATAATAAAAGTATGATTTTACTTTAAATTAACATATATAATCATAAATAAGATTATGATTTCTTTGTTGAATGAAGATATAACAACAGCAAAAACCAATAACATATTTCAACTTTATTGCTTAACGGAAAAGTATATATACAAAAGACTCAAGGATGCACTTCACTTCCGTTCATACTTCTCTGCATATACCCTCAAGAAGAAATGCAGGCTTGAAGATGGACTTCATCTGTCGACTATGGTCAAATGCAACCTGCTGATCGAAGTCTCGCAGGATACAGCAAGTTAATGAATGTACATTTAAGGCGCAAGTTCTGAATCCGACTCTTGCTCCGTTGCCAGAAATCGAGCATCACTACATTCCTCCCTTTTTAGAAATAAGAAGCGATCTAGTCTGACTGCTTATAACCGGTTTTCTTGAAAATTCTGATACTTCTTTCTCATCAATTTGATCATTTGAATCAAGATAGCCTTAGCCTAAGATCAAGTACGACATGTTTTGAACTTCGTCGTCTTCGGTTCTCTTCCATACTTTCTACTTCATATGTCACATTATATAATCGTCTAGGTTTTCGATATGGTGCAAAATAATGTCTCAAGAGCTTCAAGGACTGTTCAACTTTTCGTAATTGTTTAAACACCCAAACTAAGTGTTTTATTTTGAAGGTGACTGATTGATGCTATTGATCATATCGACGTTTATCATCTACCTGAGCTTCGATAATGTGGAGTTTTGCTGATTCCCTACCTTCCTCACCCTGGTGATAAGATGTTATATATAATTGTCATGTGTTTCTGTATTGTTCGGGAGAATTACGTTGCGAGAAGTCTGGATATCTCTTTCATGAATAAGAAAGAATAGACTGAATCCCATCATTTCTTGTTTTGTTAAATTATAAGCGAAGGTCACAAAGGGTAGAATTTTATCCTAATTTCTTTGTTCGACGTCTGCGTACATGGACAGTATGTCCACTAATATCCGGTTAAATCTTTCTGTCAAACTATTGGTCTGTGGATGATAAGAAGTCGTTAAAATATGCGAAGGCTGGCACAAGTGATTAATATCTTGCACAATATTTGATAAGAACAAAAATCCTTGATAAATTATCATTTCTCTGGGAGCCTTGTTTTCAGTATCTCAATTTCTCGACAATGGAGTTAGCGATTTTGATGACCTCAGCAAGTTGACAATGCTTTTGTAACTTTGAACCTGGCCAGGTAATCTGTACAAACAATGATCTACCTTTTCATTTCATGTAACAGGAAAGCGTCTTTGTAGATCAATTCCAATTTTTACATGTGATTCGTCATCATGGCTTTATCGAGTGAAGTTGATCTGCTGGAAGTGTGTGTTGAGAAGGAGATTTCCATTTTTGATGTTCCCTGATGTGCGACTGATAACAGTGAATATTGCCGTAAAATCCTGGCCAATAATATTTTCTTCTTATTTAGATAATACGTTTTAGCAAATCCGAAATGACCAGCCGTTGGCGCATAATTTAGAACTTTTAGAAGATCTGGTTGAAATTGCTTTCGTACGATCAAGAGCCATTGCTGTCTCATAGGATCATAATTTCATTTTATATTACACTGTCTCGCATTTTATAACTTGGATGTTCATTTTCTTTCCAAAGGAATTTAACCAGAATTTCAACTGGCTGTTTTTAATTGCTTTATTCTGTAATCTGTAACAGACTTTAGAAAAGGAATTTCATTACTGTTTTCACTTTCTGCTCTAGGGAGACGTTTTCTTGACAGGTCATCGGGATCGGATTGTTTGAGGTCACTCCTGTAGAAAATGGTTATATCATACTCTTTCAAACCTTAGGACCCATCTGTAAAGTCTTCCAGATGGATCCTTTGCATTAGTGAGACAACACAAGGAATGATGGTCTGTTAAGACAGTAAGGGGTTTTCCAAATATATAAAGTTTTAAATTATTGATTGCCCATATGCTTCTTTTCTGTTGTTGAGTAATTTCTTTCAGCTGTTGTTGAGGACCTGGATGCATAGGATACTGGTCCTTCTCTGCCATTATGAACTTACAATAGTACAGCACCTATTCCTTACCCACTAGTATCTGAATGTATCTTTATTTCTGCTATTGAAAAATAATATCCTAAAATAGAATATCTTGTAGTAATTTTTTCGGGGTTGAAAAAGAATGTTTCTATAAACTGTTTCATGAAAACTTTGCATTTTTCTTCAATACTTTATACAGGAGTTTCGTGAAATCAGTGTAGTCCTAGATAAATCGTCGATAATACTAACCCAAACCCAGAAAGCTACGGACATCTGAAATATTTTTTGGAACAAGAAACCTTGTAACTTCTCGGGATCAGGATAAACTTCCTGTTAAGCAACTAAATGACTCAATATGGTCAGTTTCTTTCTTTCGAACGAGCATTTTCTTGAATTTAAAGATAGTACAGCCTCTTGGACTCATTTCAAAAGTTTCTGCAAGCGTATTTTGTTTAAGTATTGAAAATTCGGGGCGTATGCATTGATGTCATCTTGATAGCAAAGTCAAATATTCCATCTAAGTCCTCGAGGAACTGAACCCATCATCCATTCAAACGTTGCTGGAGCCTTATATAATCGAAATTGTAAGACTTTAAATTCATAAAGACCCTTTTGAGTCACAAACACTGTCTTTTCTCTGCCTTTTTAATCCATCAGCAACTAGCCTGACTTTAGATCCATCACTGAAAAAATTCTTGTACCAGGTAGACAGACCAAAGCATCATCAATGCATAGTAACGGACAAACGTCCTTTTTAGTAATCTTGTTAAGTTTTTTATAATCCACGTAAAAGTGCCATTCACCATTTTTTTTTCTTCACGAGCCCTACGGGAGATTACCACGGACTATCTGACAGTTGTTTTATGTCTTCCTTTACAATTCGTTGTCCTTTGTTTCCTATCACACATTTCTCACTGGCTGACATACGATAAGACCTTTGCTTCATCGGAGCACGATTGCCTGAACTTAACTAACCTATGTTTCACTGTTGTGAGCATGGATTTCCTGTTGAAGTCGAATACATCGCCGAATTCTTCAAGAAAATTAAGTAAAACTCCTCTTTTTGAGCAGTTACAAGCTCTGTAACTAGCATGTTTCTTGATTTTTCTCGAGTTACTTGCTGTTTGGGCTGATGTCCCTGATAATATTCACTTCCCTTACTATTTAGCGAACAAATGGAGTCATTTATCATCATTTATAAGCTGGATATTTTCATTCCCCTCGATATAATTTGTGACCAATTTATTACTCACACTTTACAACAGTCATTTTCAATGTGAATACTCGTGGTTTTAACGAATAGCTCTTTTTTGTAGATTAAAATTTTTTTGCCAGTTATCATATCCTGATCTGTCTCTTCAATTTGCGGACTAGGAATGCTTAGTTACTTCACTGAATAGATTTCAATTAGGTAATCTGTAGAGGTAAACACGAAGAAATCCTATTTACTCGATTTTGTATCCACTGGAAGGATTTTAGCGAGTCATGGTTCTTCATTTCCACAGTCTATAACGGCATCTGTAGCACGAAAAAAATTCCATCAAAGTATCATTTAGTAACTGCACTGCGAAAATACTAGAAATTCAAACGGCGTGAGGGTCCAATTCAGAAATATTTTCAATACATGACGTTCGGAAATGGCTACAGGGTTTCCGCAAGCAGTTCTTAGAATAGTCATATTTTCAATAAACACTGGAATTCTGTAGTTTTTCAGAAATGACGGAATAATTGGCAACTAGGAATAAATCAATTAGGGCTTATATACACTGTTCATTCACTGAGACACAGGTTTTGTTCTTTTCCATGCTGGTTGAAATATGCGTCGGAGGAATTTTTCCAGTTGCAGCCTCACTTCCTGAAAAGAGTGCTGGCTTAGTTTTCCGCATTTTATCTATGTGGAGAACAACTGGTATGGTTTGCTAGCGATATTGACTGCGGACGACTGATGGAGCAGCAGGGATATAGAGAGCAGTTTCTGTAATTTAGTGCAGTAGGCCTGTAGTAGTCATTGCCAAAGCTTACCAGGGATTATCCATATCTCGTCGAACATCGAATATTCTAGCGGCTGTTGCCTTTATGAATACTCGCCGTTTCTCTTCACCCTATCCCATTATGTGTCCCAAATGTCTGTAATAATAGCAGAGAGACACATTCTCGGCAGATCTCCACAAATTTATTTCACGCTGCACAATGGTAGAGTTTCTGACTGAATTGATAGGCTGTTACCTAACTGGAGCTTGAAAATTTGGAGTGGTATTACGTCTTCTTGGATTAGCGATCAGAGCAAGAGCCTCCACGACTTCTTCCCGTACTATATATGAAATGTCACCTGGAGATGAGGATTCGTCATTGGTATAATGCATTTACGGTAGAATATTCTGACGCTCTTCCTTACTACGTACAAGGGATTTTAAATCAACCATGTCTATATCGGCTGATACAATATAAACATTAGGGCAGCCTATGAAATTCTGCAGCCGGTGGATTCCCAAATTAAAATCCAATGTTTTATGACAGTGGTAACCATGTATCAGTATGAATGAGAGGGTCAGAAATACAAAATAGTGGCATTGAAAAAAACGTCCTTACATATCATCAAAACATTTTTTCACAACGTTATAAATCAGACGAAATGTATTGTTTCTGTCATAAAATCAGCTTATCACATCAAATTATTGCCAGGAGGACCTATGAACTTAGATAGCATACCGGAAAGGATTTGAAAAGTAAAGATTATAGTTTTAATTTTTTTTCTTTGACAATGGATGAGAGTGCTTTTATTGCTAACAAGGTTTAATTTCCCCTTTGAGTTAGAAGGATTAATGACTATAACAATTTCACTGAAGAAATTCAATTTTTAGCATCAACAAAAGACACGGAAGTATCAAGAAATTTACATGGGGAAGCGGTTAAAAGAACATTAATGTGATTTTCCTTTACCTCTGCTAGCATATCTGACACAGTTATGGATGGGGCTCCAGCTAAAATGGGTAAAAAAGAAGGATTTGTAAAATTAATAGAAAACGAAATCAATGGTACTTCATCAAATGAGAATTTGATGATGTACAGTTGCAAAAGTAACCAAGAAAAGTTTTGCGAATAGGCCTTAAAAATTGAACATGTGATTCAAATCTATGTCAAGATTAAATTTTATAAGTGTCCAGGGATTAAATCCTCATCAACTGTAAGAATTTATCAAATGCTTGATTATGATGATATCATATATTTTACAAATGTTAGGAGGATCCGTCGGAGCCAATTGTCATAAAGATTTTTTGACTTGATGGAATTGTATCGCTTATGATATCAAGAACAAAATGTGTATCAGAATTTGATGATGCCAACTGGCTTTCAGATTTATCCTTTTTGGTAGATTTTATTGTTCATTTAAATGACTTCAGCATGCTTCTTCAATTTAAAAACAATTTATCTGTACAATGTTTCAAACAATAAACATGTTCCAAATGAAACTCAAATTAGGGCAAATAAATGCAAAATCTGTTGTTTCTGTTTCAATAAGTTACCAATCATAATCCTAAAAATGGGGGGTGAGGGGAAATACGTGGTCCTATTTGACGATTTGATACTAGAATTTAAAAATAGATTTCAGGATTTGTAAAAAAAATATGCTCTCTCTCTCTTATTTTACAGTAGAAAAAAACAATATCTTCATTTATAGCAGAGTATGTGCTGCCAGCAAATTTTCAAATGGGAAGCATAAAGTTGCAATCTGACATCCAGATTAAAGAGAAATTTCATATAGCTTCATTATTAGATTATTATATAAATCATATCTTTCCAAACACACATATATCGCTCCTTATACAATCATTCGTTATTCCTGCCATCAATTTTCGGAAGCATGTAAATACATGAGCAAATATTTTAAGAGGGAGGTTTTACACTAAAAGAAAAATTAGAACCAAATTATCACTTCAGAGCTCTCTGAGAATTACAACTACTTTAATACAACCAGATATTAATGTATTAGTTTTAAAAATCCAATGCCAAATATCACATCAATTTTATGATTTAATTTTTTTTTTATTCTTATAAAATGGAACTAGATTCACATTGTATTATACACTTATAATGTCACACGCATATAAGATGTTTAAAACAATTCCAATTTAATTCCATGTTGCAGCCTTTATAATACAAAAATCCTAAATTTATTATGTTTAAATTATATAATATGCTAATTATATATTAATTATTATTATTATTTTGCTCATGAACTATTTTTAGTATCTCAGAGTTAAATGTGTCTTTGTGTTGCCCAAATAACTCATCGTCTTCCAATGCGGCCTAAGGAAGCAAAAAGTTAGATTCCCTTGCTCCGTAGCATGGGTGAGCACGCATGATGATACCAGAATTTATAGTATCATCAAGAGATCAATTAGGGCCGCATTTCATACATTAACTTGATTATTCCAGTATTATAAGGAGCCACACCATATTTATAAGTATAAAGTAATAAATATAGCTTAAATTAATATGGTTATTATACTCAAAAGCTCAATACTGTGTAAATGATAAATGCGCAAAAAATATTATTAAGAAAATAAAAATATGAAATGATTATCTTTATACTTTAATGCAGGGTAATTATAATTAAAGTTGGCTTTCAAAAGGTCTTAAAAATACTATTCAGAATGATCTTATACTTCATTTGAGTATACATGAAGCAATATGGGAATTTGTTTAGTGAAATAAAAAATAGTTCAAAATTGGACCAATAGATGGCACTAATCATAAGAGGCTAAAAATTATTGCTGTGAAATATATGCTAATTTTAAGACGCTGATTAAAAGACGCCACAATCGCATCTCACATTACACGAGTAATAAAAAAGCGGAGAACATGCAATTACTGTTATCCAGTGTCTGAGAAGGTATGATTGAAAGATCGGGCTCTAATTGTGCAGCTTCTTTTACAAGAACGGTGATTGCGTGGCAAATGCATCGAAGAAATTCCGGACATTAAATGGTTTAAAATGTGACTTTTATCCGATGATTGCATTTGATCCGAAGAAAATGATTGATAAATTCGAAGAGACGGGTTCATTTGACGTGAAATGTGGCAGAGGGAGGAAATCAATTTTCTCGATGTCAGTGGAGGATGTAGCTACAACACTTTAGGAAGCATCAATAAGTACTTTAGGAATGTGAAATGCAAGGGGAATTGCTCGAACTTTAGACACTCCTGTCAACATTCTTATCAACTATCCATATTACTAGACACCAGTGCCTGCAATGACCATAGATAAGCTACTCCACGAACGAAAGTTAAGGTCGTGGAGACCATAGGGTTAACTTCACCTCACCGTTGCCCACAGCCAAAGTATTTGCAATTGTAGAGGGCGCAATATACTCTGAATCTGATGGTCTCTAGTAGAATTGTTGCTAACGATGAATCCCGCTTCGAATTGAGTCCCGATGACTCGTGAAGTTTTTGGAAACGTCCAGTTAACTGGTAGGATACTCACCTGATTGTAGTCCACCACAAACTCCACAACCGGGAGTTATGTAACGCGGCACCAGTTCATTTAATATCAGGTCCATCAATGATACCTTTACATCACGGGGGTACATCGATGAGATTCTATGCCCTGTAGTATTGTCCTTCCTATTTAAGACCATTAGCTTAAATTTGAACATGATAATGGCCGACTGCACTTGGTTCGTCTTTTTACAGCTCACATTTGTGCTTATTTTACATTTACCTGGCTAGTACGGTAGCTATTTCTATTCACAATAGAACACGGCTAGGCTTTAATGAGCATTCATTTTCGATCGTTCTTGAATTGCACCTATATTTAACTCGTCTGTGGGAATATGCATTACAAGCGTAGAAGAGGACATCCTCCAACTCTACGAGTGAATGTCCAGCCAGATAACAGTTGGTACCAGGACCAGTGGTGGTGCAATACATTTTTTGATTTTGTAGATGTATTTCGAAATAAAACATTATTATACTTTTAACCTATCGTTTGTAATAAATGTACATACCTCATCTATCGAGTTTCGTCTCATTTACATATCTCCTTCTTGTGTCATTTCTTATGTTATAGAGTGTGTCATACAAATGTATTAATAAAAAGTATATTCAAAGAAGAGGTTTGATCAAATCTCAAAGATTTGACGTAAATTTTTAAAAACGTTCTCAGAAATACTGTGAAATAATGATAGGTCAACTGTGAAAAATATTTAAACTTCACATATTCTTATTTATTTTTCGACTTCGTACTCCGTACAAGAATTCACAACTATATGATTATTTCCAAAAAAACTAAAGTAAGATGGTAAGCAGCTTTTTTTAAGTGTGGATCTTTTGAATCGGACATGAGTTTCCAAAATTCAGTTATGTAAACTGTGCGGCATTTGCAATACTTAATTCTCTTACATCTTTAATAACTCCAGTTTTCTAGTTAGTTTTTCAACAACCTTCATTTCAGAAACTGGAAATCCCACTTCAATAACATCACAAATAAATTGATTTATAAAATATATATATGCAGATATTGAACTTTTCAAATTTTCTGAAATAATTTTCAAAAAATTAATTAAAATTTTTAATGGAAACCACACTTAACAAAGAGTCGCATGTGGTTCTTAGAGCTACATTTGCCCATCTTTGATTTATTGTTTCTAATATTCTACAGATAAAGTTAATTTATTGTTTGTATATAATTATAGTCTCAAATAATCTCGTACTGCATTTCGTAATTTCGAGTCACGATCTGATGATCAAAATAAAATTTATGTTACTAATCTCAATAAACTTCCATTCCATAGAGATCTTTCAGACAATTAAGATTTATCCAATACAACCATATAGTTCTAATAGAAACCCATTCCAGTTACAAAAGTTGCCATATATTTATTGTGAACTTTTAAATGTGCAACGAACACTTATGTGAGATTATTATGTAATTTTCTACTCTTATTAAAATCATGATTCTTATCTACGATGTGAAACCGACAAAAATTGTTATTACGCAGTACAATGATTGATTACATTTAAAAACAATTATTTGATAAATACAGTTAAAAGAGCATTTTACATTTTCGTGTCCTGAAGAGAAAGAAAATATGTTGAAATTCTAGCAAGGCTTTGAAAATTTGATAAACAAAAAACATTTGTTATTAAATGATAGTTTAACAAATCAAAAACAAATATATATCAAATTGTCATTTATATGTTACTCAAATTTTCTTATATTTCTATATTTATCAGCAATCACCTCAGCTTTTTCTAATTAGATTCTTACTAAAATAAAATAAAATTAAACAAAAAGACTAGATCATAGAGATCAATGTCAATTGTAAGAAATTACAAGTCAATGAAATGTTGTTACATTTCTGAATATATATATATATATATCCCCGTTAATTCGTAGTAGTTGAGGTGTATGGTTACTAATCCACGAGTTAAGGGAACTAGTTATGAGTTACAGTATAGATATAAATTGAGTGATAATAATCAATATGAATTTTCTGTATTACATTTACACTCTTCCGACTGTATTTTCAATTATTGCGGTAGCCACTTGAACAAGAAAAATATCTGTAGAAGTCTCAAAAGTTGACCAATAAAAATGGTTGAACGTACAGCTAATCTCAATGATCGTGATATTTTCAAAATAATCTCTTATAAAGAATGCATACTGGAGCATTTAACTTTCAAGAAAGAGTAATTTGTATCCAATTCTGACATTCAAATCCAAAACGAAGTATTAAAATGGTGTATGCTCTCTTATCCCAAAACTTTCAAAGGATGTGTCTCAAAGACAACCTTTTCTTCATCTCCATTCAGTTGGATTCTTATATCCTCTCTTTTGTGACGAAAGCCATTGTTTGCCTTTTGCGATCTGGAAACTTATGAGTGCTGGTTTCGTAAAAGATTCGTATTCTAACCCCGCGCTTCTTTTTTGCTCGTTTTTAGGTGTGCAAGCACTATTTGATTAATTTTTCTCATATTTCTAATTTCCCTTATTTCTAAATTTGCTATTCCAAATTGAAATTCCATTTCATGTTTATCTCATGATATATAAAATAGCAAGTGAAGAAAATGTATTAAATTTGATCTTAACAGGAATTCTTGACATCACCTGAAAGAAGTTTAATTTGTGTCTCATAAAGGGTGACCATGGTGAAACCACGATTTTAGCGAATTTAGTACTATTGTACAAGGATAGGTAAATGAGAATCCAAATGAACAGAAAATAACTTCTATATTAAAATTAAAATGCTTTCCTTGTGCATTAGGTTTTTTTTTATGAAGATTCATTAACAAAAACCTTAGGCAAAAGTACTTACAATGTCGTGAAGTTTTTATTCAATAATAAACATTCATGAAAAACAAACTGAAATTTTCTTAACCATGAAGAAATATCAATGATCAATTACAACAAGCAACCAAATTAAAAAAAAAAAACATTTCTTAAACTAGCTTTCTTGGTTGAATCTGAGAAAAGCCATTTTAGAAGAACGCTGAAATAAAAAGAGAAGAAAAGAATTTGTATGCTAACGAAACTGAAATGAAAATTTGCAATGCTAATACGAAAATGCCTGTTCATAAGAAGGATCACAGATTAGCTTTCAAATTGTCAAGTCATTGAGATAAAAGAAAATATTTTTGAACTGTTGCGAGACCATAAATCGTAACTTTTCTTCATAAACACTGTCATTTGTCTTTTCATGATCTGGACATCCCCCACATAACCTTGGTCGAATTGTCCACTCGCTCCTACTAACGGAATGTTAAGCCAAGATCGAGGTTGAGCTAGACCAAAAGGTGGGTCGATAGGCGAAGAGAAAGCGTTCGAAAAAAATAATGAACGGTACATAGATAATGTTATCTTTTACAATTTTTTTCTCCTGAGACAGCTCTCTTTGGTCCTTTGTTCTCTGGCACCTTCGTTAACGGTAGGCCATAGTTTCATAACTTAAATGACACTTCAAGGACATCGATGGACATTGGATTCATTCGAAATTCTGAGGCACGCTTGAAACAGATAAATAAAAATGCGGGGATACTTTAAATCAGAGCAAACTTTGAGTATATAAACAAAAGGTGGTTCCGTGTTAGTCACCAGATTTCTAGTTGCCTTTGGTCAAAGGGGTTCTTTGTTAGAGTCGTGATCATTAAGTGTCCAATATGCTAAGGGTAAGTCAATGGTCATCTGTGTTAACTATGTTGAGGAACGGTACTTAAAACTTAATTGGTTTTCATAAATCCATACTAGTTTTCCGGAAGAAAGAGGCTTAAGATTTAAAGAATTTTTAGACCTTTTTTTATTTTGCTGATGCCTCATTGTTCTTGATGGTTTCAAATAGGTGAATATCCATTAAAAATTCTTCTTAGCTCTGCTATGAAAATTATTACTTTAAAAATAATATTAATTTTAGCTTTAACAGCGCATTTTAAATGATTCGGAAACACACATTTTTTTTTTAAATTTGAAACTCGAACATTTCAGTTGAAGGCCCTTTTTAGTGGAGGTGACTTTTATTCTGAGAAATTATTTCACTAAACATAAAAAGTTTTTTAAGTATGGTTGAAAATACTAAGTCATAATATGAGTCTGGAAAACGTCTAACCTAGAGTTGTAAATCCTTCAAACCATTAATTGCTATTAAGAACATTTTTGTAACTGGAACTTATATGAAAAGCTCAGCATGCATTTTAGGTAGCTAAACAAATTTGGTGTTTTCATATTATTCGATTAATACATTTGTGTCTTATAGTAATGTTTTATATAAATGATATTATATTTTTTAACAGTAAATATTTTTTCTATTAATTGCAATTCATTTCAAACAACCAATGTTTTAATATTCTTTTTATATAATAAAATATCTATGATTTACCAAAAAATGTTTTGCCTGTATAAAAAAATTATAATAAGAATAATGTTATATATATATAAAAAAAGTTAACTAAAATATTAACATACTTGAAAGATATTTAAAATGTGTTTTTGAGATTCGAAGTCATCACGGTTATGCGGTCAATATTAATAGTAAAAGCTACAAAAAAGTTTATTATAAATGCATAAAAATTCTGTTACATTTCTTAACACTGATTTAAAATTTTAAAATTAATGCCCAATGTTTGAATAAACATTTCATCCTATTTTTTTAGTGAAATCTCAAATGCAATGATCTATTTTTCTTCTCATATGTAATGTATTCATAGGTTTAATATTTGGTTGTTTTTCAGAATAGCGAAAGTAAGGATTTAAAGTAATCTACGTAATTTTGGTTTTGACATTAGCATACATACAATCTTTATATTTAAGATACAAAACTTGACATCTATGTATATATTTCGTAACAAACCAAAAGTGTATTTCATTTTTTTTTCATCTTAAAAGTAGGTAATTCAAATAATTTAAGAAAAATAATAAAAAGGTAACTGAAATTTCCTGTTATTTACTTTCAGTTCATAATGCATATTTTATTGCCTTATTTATAAAAGGAAATCTGAACTAATGTCTTTAAAATGTTTGTTGAAATCCAGCAGAAAAAATTAAAATGTACGCTTCTTATTTTATATATAAAGTAAATTTTTACGGTTTCAATAATTTGTTTCAGTTCTTTAAAAATGTTTTGCGGTTTATTATCAAATTAGAAAAATATTAGATATTAACTCAGTTTTACTTTATATTCTATATCCCTTTACATACTTGAGTCACATCTTTCATGGGAAGTTGAGTATTTATGTTCGATATTTTTAAATAATTTTACTTTAAGGAAACCCTCTTTATCCTCATATGTCTAAGAGACACTTATTAAATAAAGAAATATTCAAGTGCTAAAATTCATATAAATATAAATATTCAAATTTAAATTGAAAAATTGTTTAAAAAAATCTGCTTCTCCTCGGTTTATATTCTAGCTATATTATTAAGTTTAGAATGAATAATCCTACAAAAATTTCCTAAGATAATCATATCCAAAAAAGATTATATCCTTAAATTATTCAGTGAAAAAGATTTTGAATAAAAATTTTAAGCTTCTTTGTTAAGCTATCAAAAAGAGACTAAAAATATGTATAACAGCTATTTTAATTTCAAACAAAAAAATAATCTAAGAAACCTTAAGGATATTGCTTTAAAGCATTATAAGAAAACAATTTTAGCATAAAGGGAAACCTAAACTACGGTCATGGATATCATAGCGTGATTACACAATTCCCCTCAACCCCTTGATTCTTGAATCATGGTTTTTAAATTAACAGTGTCATTAAACAACGAAATTTTTATAAATATATGTGCTACAATTTTAAAATTAGTGTTTTATTATTCTCATGAAATGCATTTATGAGTCCAATACTGTATTTTTTTTATTACTCAAACATATTTTAATTCTGATAATTATTTACACCTTATAGGTTTGAAAGCTAATCAATATCATTAAAAAAAGTTTGTGAATACAGAGAAAAATAGAGTATTTGAGAATTTAATCCAATGCTTTTTTGGTTCAAAACTTTTCCAGAGTTTTAAATTAGAATAATTAATTTTAGGTATTCTAACATATTATGATACATTTTGATTAGATTGGAAATGGTGCAGTTATATTATTGTATATTAAATAACATAAAAATGATTAAGTTTTGTAAGGCATGTGTTACATACACACACACATACGAGTATGCGTGTGCGTGTGTGGATTTCAAATTTAGAATCTCATTATTTTTGTTAAAAATGTTCATTTACTCTTAAAATAATTCCATCTGGT
Source organism: Nephila pilipes (assembly GCA_019974015.1). Taxonomy (NCBI): domain Eukaryota; kingdom Metazoa; phylum Arthropoda; class Arachnida; order Araneae; family Nephilidae; genus Nephila; species Nephila pilipes. Next base: position 35,510 of record BMAW01057560.1, on the reverse strand, counting down.
CGATATGAATTCTTAAACATAATTTAATAACTTCACTTTCGTGGTAATTAAAAGTGTTTCTGTTGTAATTTCTAATAAAATTTTAAGATTTGTACCATTTTCTTTGGTATATTGTTTCCAATACAAAATGCTAAAACAATTTAATCGATTGAATATTTTTCAAGTTACAGTCTATTTTTTTTTTAAATAGTATTTTTTTATTTGTACATTTTTCGAATATCATATCAATTATTTCTAAATCTAAGTTTACTTGCTATTTAATAAAAACACTTTAAACTTTTATATGTGCTCTAGAAAAATCTTTTTGCCTTTTTGAACGAGAAATCGTTTTTAAAACAAAAAAATTGTAGGGTTGTTAAATATTTTCTAAGATTTGCTTTTTCAATTAAAATATTAAATGTTGATTTTGAAATTTTATATTCTCTAATATTTGCAAAACCTTTACCTAAAATATTTTTTCAATTTTTTTTATCCTATTAAATTGTTAATAGATACCTATTAAGTTATTAATTATAAGTAATAAAATTAGACCTAATAAGGTTATCAATTTCATATCATTTCTAGCTGCTAGAGTATAAACCATCTTTATATTTTAAATATATCATAACGAATCTGAAAAGAGAACAAAGAACTTAAGATGAGAATATTTATGTGTCGTACTTTATTTTGTAAGAATATTATATTTCATACGTATTTGTTGTTACTTTATCGTATTTTATCTTCTAAAAAACTGTAATCTTTATAAATCCTGGTTTTGATTAATTTTTTGGTAATGTTTAAATAGTTGAACTATAGAACATTTTCTTTTTAACTTCAGATCTTGATCATTGCTTCTTTGGCTCTGATGAGTCAAGCTACACCACCAGTTATTGTGAGAGCTCCTTACACACCAGCGCCTGTATACGTACAGCCAGCAGCAGTTTCATATGTAGTAAGTGTATATTTTAAATTATGTATTAAATACATGATACTCTCTCTCTCTCTCTGAAATTTTTAAAACGTTTTTAAATTTAAATTACATTATTAACTGGTGTTTGAATTGCATGTGGAATAAATGCGTGATACTTACATTTTTGAAAAACATTTCTAAATTCAGGTTATGATACTAGCTCTTTTATACTTATATTTAAATCGATTCTCTTAATTTATTTATTTTTTATTATAAAGAAGAACTAAACGTAAAGGAAAAATTCCAAGATTTCTTATAATATTATGTTTTAATAAGAACTTTTCGCTCAACTAGATTTATAAAACATTGAATTCTTCAAGTATTCAAATTGAAAGTCAATCTCACCTGCTGCAAACATAAAACTTAAGAACGTTTTGAATAAAAAGAATTTTATTAGATAGAGAACTTAAGTGAACTAATAATGCCCCCGGAGCAAAACAGTGTCATGATTGTTATTTATCGTGTATATGTTTCTAATGATTAAATTTTATTTTAAATTTTTGAATTGTTTCTTAAGAATGGGGTTTTGCAGAATACGAAAATATACTTAATATCAGGCTCATGAAATATTAGTTTTTTTAATTCAATAGAAATGATTTAAGGCGAAAAATATCATGTTCAATACGTTAATTTTCAAGTGTGTATCAAGTTATCGATAAAAGATTGAGGGAAATAATAACCTTTTTATCTAAATGCGGACGAGATGATTTACAAAAAGTAAACTAAGTGCCAATCTAAGAATTTTTAGATAATAAACTCATTGTGTAAAAATATATATATAAAATATTCTGTCTTTTAATTGACATCTTAGTAAACATTTTAAGCTGAAGTGATACAATATATTTCATTAACTAAGCATTGAACATCACAATTAGCAAAGTTTTGAATTTATTCACGATGCAAAATATTCTAGTTTAGGAACAAGGAAATGCACAAAAGTACAATGATGGGTCTTTTTTTTCCTCTTTGTAATTAGTCGCCCTTGGTAGTAAAAGATCCTCCTAAGCCCTACAGTTTCGGTTATGACGCTCCAGCTATTGGAGGAGGCAGTTCAAGACAAGAAACTTCAGACGGTAATGGCCGAGTTGTTGGCTCCTACACAGTGTCCGATGCAGATGGTCGTTTGAGAGTTGTAGATTACTACGCTGACGAGACTGGCTTCCATGCCAATGTGAAGACCAATGAACCAGGAACTGCCAACCAGGATTCTGCTGATGTTACAGTTCAGTCTTATGCTCCTCCAGCAGTGCAACCTATCGTATCACCGAAGGTTGTGGTGGCACCCGCCAAAGTTGTAGCACCGGCACCTGTTTATACAGTGGCAGCACCAGTGGCAAAGAGGTGAGTTAGCTTTAATTTCAAAGAATTGTTTACTATATTTTATCTTTTACATATATTTGTGACATGTTGAAGATAGAATGTAACTTTGTTCTGGATTTGAAGAATATTTTTGTACATTGATTTACATGTATACGGAACTTTCAATTATTTTTAAGATACATAAAGTAAGCGAAATTAAATAAAAAAAAACTTTTAATGAACTTTAGCGATTTCTATTAATCTATATTTATAATATGTGTCATACATAAAACTTTTAGATAAAAAGATCACTCAGGTCAATTTTTATTAAGATGGCATAGATTTTACTAATTGTAGCATTAAATAATTGTGTTAAAATTTTTTAAAATAGAATGATACGAATTAAAAATTAAAATACAAGCATTGCTGAATTGCTGATACCAGCACTATTCTGTTGTACATCATTACTTCTTTTAGAAATTTAAAATAATATTTATGTTTTGCCTTTTTATTTTATGTCCTTAAGGAAGGAAAGCTTTTCATGTTTGGTAAACGATCCCCATTTAAAACGTACTTGAAAAGTACAATTCACAACTGCAGCTTAAGAGCGCTTAAAATTATGAATTGTAAGATGTTTTTTTAAAAAGTGAAATTAAGGTATAACACAATTTACAATCCCGATTTTAGATGTGATATATTTTTGACGTAAGAAATTGTCAAATACATTATCAAATATAATTATACCAAAAGAAAATTCTTATCCACAAACGGCTCGCGACAAACAAAACTAAATGCATTTTTTACTTAGTTATCAATCAAGTATTATTGTTTTACATATTAATTTAAAATTACCCAAAGTAATGTTTGTAAATAAGTTTACTTCCTATTAACAATTAATTAACACTATCAAAAATTAAATGTTTAGTTGATATTACCAAAACATCGATTTTAAGCAACCTTAATAAATCGAAAAGAAAAATAATTAATGAAAGAACTTCATCAAAAAAAAATAATCATTGATTCATGAATTAAATATTTTCATCCTAAGAATAATAGTTTTCAACCCAAGCTTCGCATTTTCTTCAACCGTAGAGTATGCGAAGCTTTCCAATGTCAAATCTTTTTTAATTTACTTTTAAACAAACACTGAATTTTTGTAAAACAAATGAAAAAATTGACTTTTTAAATAAGACTCTTGATAATGATTTATAATTGATTTTATTTAAGACATATGTTTTTAAAAAATAGTTTGTGTTTAAAATCAATAGATCTGTATTAATTTGGTCTTCTTTTTAGATATGTGGCCCCAGTTTCTTACGGAGTTTTACCAGCCTATAACTCTTTGTCATACGGAGTTCCATTGACCTATGGTGGTTATTATGGATCCTATTCACCTTATTATCAATCATATGCACCGAAATTAGCTTATTACAAATAATTATTTTTGAAAATGGACCAGAAAAATGCTCATGCTCAATGAATACGGGATTTGCAAATGAAGAAATGCTCTGTAATATATATATATATGAATAGAGACATCTATATATAAATGTAATAAAATAGTAAATTTTTTTTTATAATTTTGGCTATTTTTCTCTTTTCATGAATACCCTACTGAATTTACACAAAATATAAGATATTCATTATACTTTCATCTTTTTAAATTAAAAAAAAACGTAGTTGTTAAGCTAAAGTGAAATAAATTATACTTTACAATTTTAAACAAAAATTTTTAAATATTAATTTATTTAATTCGTCTCAACTATACACTTAAAAATATTCTTCAGACTGAATGATTATTCAACAGCTATATTACATATTAAAATATAAAAAAAGTAAATGTATAAAAAGAGGTAAAATAAATTGTACTTTACAATTTTAAACGGAAATTTTTAAGCATTAAATTATTTAATTCGTATTTTATTCTGTTAAATATATTCTTCGGGTTGAATAATTATTCAACAACTATATTAGACGTTAAAATATATATAAGAAAATGATTAGAGAAAACAGAATTAGCAACTCTTAGAAATAAGATGGTGATTGGAACAATACTCAATTTTTGTAAGAAAAAAAAAGATTTGATTTCTTTAATTATTAAGGAAATTGAATGCACCATAAGCTTTTATTTTTACATTATTATCAAACTGATAAATTTTTACCAAGTTTTTATTTCTAATCAATCATATGATCTCCCTTGCCATCAACAACCTTTTGCCATCTAGTTAGCAAATTTTCAATGCCGGATCGATCAAAATCAATTGGTTTTAGAGCAAAACATTTGGAGATGGTATTTTGGACATCATCCGAATTTCCAAATTTTTCGCCTCTTAGAAAATATCGTAGCGATCAGAATAAATGGAAATCCGATGGCGCAACAATGGGCGGGTATGGTCGGTGCTGCAATACCTACCATCCCAATTCATTAGTTTTTTCCAGAGTTCGTCTTACGCTGTGCGGTATTGCTTTATCGTGTTGCAGAATAACACCTTTTCTGTTGACAATCGTTGGACACTTTTCAATTAAAGATTGGTTTACTCGATCCATTTGTTCACTGTGAAGGTGGGCATTTCCAGTTTGTCCAGGTTTCAGCACTTTAAAATGAACGTCTCCATAAATACTCCACCAAACACACAAAAATGCCTTTCTGGGGTGTAAACCTGGAAGAATTAATGAATTGGGATGGAAGGTATTGCCGCATCGACCATACTCGCCCATTATTAGGCCATCAGATTTCCATTTATTCTGATCTCTACGATATTTTCTAAGAGGCGAAAAATTTGGAAATTCGGATGATGTCCAAAATACCATCTCCAAATGTTTTGCTCTAAAACAAATTGATTTTGATTTATCCGGCATTGAAAATTTGCTAACTAGATGGCAAAAGTTGTTGAAGAAAAGGGAGATTATACCATTGATTAGAAAGGAAAACTTGGTAAAAATTTATCTGTTCGAATTTAATGTAGAATAATTCGATACAAAAACCAACGTTTTTAAAAACAACGTTTTTATATGGTGGCAAAGTTTATTAAAGAAAATTATTGAAATATTAGTTAAAACTGTTAGTTATTTTTAACTTTAAAATTTACTTAAAAAGAGACATTTGTGAGCATATTAAGAAATTCATAATACTTATAAAATCAAAACATACATTTGAAAATTTGTAAGTCATTTTATTAAAAAAATAATGGGAACCAGAATACAGAAAAAATTATTGTGATAAGACATGGTGCCAAATATTGGAAACTTTCTTGCGAATGATTGCTGACTGAAAGTCTACAACCCTTACTATCTCCCCTTTGTTAGTTTTACGATACCTCATGTGGCGTGGTTAGTGCCCGGCGTTCCCAGAGGGGGAAAGAAATTTTTTCCTCAATCCTAAAAGCGCCGAGAGGAAAGAAGATTTTGACGTATTAAAATTATTGAAATATTAGTTAAAACTTGTCGCAAATGTCTAAATATTGCATTGTTAGGCGAGTACGAACGATTCCCAAAATTTCAAAGCTCTAGCTTGATGGGAAGTTGGTTAAATTAACGATCGAAAATTTGATGACACACACACACACCAAGTGAAATTCGGAAAAACGTTTTAAAAACGACATTACTTTACGGTCCCCCTAATACGTTTAGTAATCATTATAAACAAAGATTAGCGTTTCGGTTTTATTTTATTTCTATAGTAGGGTAGTTTTAATTACAAATACGTTGAACCCTAAGTTTTTATTTTTCATTTCAATAATCATGCAGTATTTTCTATGTTTGAAATGATAAAATAAACGCTTGAATATAAATTTCTTATCAATACGATTAAAACACGTTTTGATAAAAAAAAATATGTTTTCAAAATTATTTAAATAAGAACTTTCAGTATAATTTCTGGTTTGGCGATATGACCGAGGTTTTGTGAGAATTCGAATCACTTTTCATGTCAGATATATTAATCTATACTTTAAATTATCCTTTTTATATGTACACTTTTAAATTCTCAAAATATAAAGTTGCATGTTTAATACAAAATTTAACATCCAATGAATATTGAAAATAATTTTAAAGTAATAACCATAAATAATTTATACATAATAATTTTTATATGACTGCATTCAGAAAAATATTTCTGTTACATGTTGCTTAGATTTCAGAAATAGGTTTTGTAAAGTTTTTTTTTTTTTTTTTTTTTTTTTGCAAAATAAATAAATAAATTAATAAAAATGAAAGTAAAGAAAATGTATGTGACCCAATTTTATGTATTATAAAAATTATTTCATTAAATATAGCGAAAAATGTTTGTTGAAATTATTAAATACAAAGAAAACTAAGTCCTTTATAATAAGTTATAATCGATGGATTAAAATTTTTCAAATGTAAAACATTACACTGTAATACTACCAGAGACTATAAGAATTTTTACAATAAAAGTAAATAAAAATTTTCTGATAATAATTTAAATATTATCATCAGATATCTTCTGATAATATTTTAAATATCGGATATTTGTTGCTCGCATACACATAACTTATTCTCACAGACACTTTGTATACAAAGGTTCTCATCAGCTGTTTGAATATTTTATTTAATTTGTCATAAGCTTATAAAATGAACATAGATATGTATCCGCAAGAAGTATATAATTGAATAAGGAATAATAATTGCTTTGTACGTTATCTAACGATACTCTTTTTTCATTTTATTCATCATTTTTTTTTGTTCTCTCACGATCTCTCTCGCAAAAAGCCTAAGTTTAAAAATTGTGTCTTAATTAATATGTGGTGAAAAGACCCTACAATAATCAAAATCCATTAGAAAGCTTTCTAATAGTAATTTATCAGAGCTTAGCCTTCATCTTCAACCGTGTTTTCTCTGTTTATAAGTAATTCATCTTGATTATTAGTATTTTTTATAAATTTATTATTCATTAATTTTATTAAATTATTATCTATTTATTATTAATTAAATTAATATTTCTTAGTGTTTCTTGAATATTATTATTGTAATTTGTCTCGTAACAAAAATGGCCCAATAAATATATTATTTTAAATCATTTTTAGTTTGCATGTGTCTCATACTTTTAAAAAAGTTCTGCGTTAACCAAAAGTGGTATTTTTAATACAAAAAGAAAGAGAGGAAAAAGAAGAAGCATTTAACTTTAAAAAATTGAAACATTAACGATGAGAGATTGTCCATAAACATATGCAAAACTGAGTTTATCGGGTCAAAGTCAACCACTGAGATTACTGTAGTTGATATATCAGCTATTTATTATTCATTTATTCGTGGAAATCGGTTCGAAGTCACTTTTTCAACTTAGTAACTTTCTTTAAATTTCTTTAAAGTTCTGTTCGATATTGCATTAAGCTGTAAGAATCTGATCATACATTATAAGCAAATTACAATTATTTAAGCGAGATTTCTTCGCTTCTTATTTTATCATCAAATACCCTTTCCTCAATTTTTTTTTAGTAATGAATTACGTATCAAATAAAAAATATAAGATAAATTAATTATTTCCTGTTCGTACGTTCGACGTAATATATATATATATATATATATATATATATATATATATATATATATATTACGTCGTTTATTTTTAACAACAGGTGCTAAATCTTCTATCACAGGTGTGCTTAAAATATTAATCTCAAATTTTCAAAAAGCGATGAAACTGTTTCATTTATGAAAATATATTACTGCATGGAACTTTATAAATAGTTCACAGTACATTTATTTATTGTAATGATGTATGAGATATTTTTCTGAAAGTGAAAAAAATTAATTTAAAAAAGCGAAATATTTTATTATTCTGCTTGCAAATATGTTGAAACTACACGTGGTTCATTTCAGATATATATGTTAATACAAAAAAGAAACGGAAGTATTACTTACACTTTACTGAATACTCTGTCTTAAAATTTCAAATAGGTAACGTAGGAGGACAATGTTTGTCACATGTGGAGATAACACGCCCAGTCAAGGTGGTATACAATTCGTGATATGCTTTACAATTCCTAGAATGAGATTGCTCGAATATAATCTCATTCTGCATGTTTGTACAAAACGTCTTATGGATTCTAAATTTATATTTATTGTTTATATTTTCTAATTATTTCATATTTTATGACTTTGAGGAATCACGCTGCTAAAACATCACTAAACAGGAGAGAACAATTTTTGGTTTATGTATTATGTAACTGAAAATGTATTGATATACAAGTATAATTGATCAAAATCTTAATTTTTTTTTTGTAAAACTTTCATAAATCGAGAAAACATTTGAGAAATATTTATAAAATATGTGAAATTCAATACCTAGTTATATATTGTAACTTAAATGTTTTAATCGTAGAATATATGAAATTTAAAAACAATTTTAAAAAAACAATTTTTTATAGTTTAAATTAAAAATTAAATCTGTCTCTGGATTCTGATGTATTTTTGATTGATTTCGTTAGAACTAAATTACAGTATTAGAAATATACATTCACTTTTTACATTAGATTTTAGAAATATTCATACGTGATCGCTCAAAATGAGGGTATAAAGCGACAGAATTTATAAAAACGTTTTATTACAACATAAATTATTTTCTTACGTCTTAAAACTGTGCATTAGTATTCCTTTTTACTTCTATCTTTAATTCAATTATTTTTGTCTTATTTTGTGGGGATGAAGACAATGTAAATGTGATACAGTTGTGGATTACTTCATACAAATAAACAAGTAATATAAAAAAAACTCTTTGCAACGCTTGACATAAAACAATAATATAAAAAAAAATTAAAGTCAATTTCTACTTAGGTCAACATAGAATTTTTTTTATTTTAGTTACTTTTTATTAAATAATTACAATTAATATAAATATGTACATACATATGACAAAATCACAATATTAAGTGGCGAAAGAAAAAAATTTCCAGCGATCTACACGCTTCGTCACTGACAGTATTTAATCCTAAATTTATATCCTGCTAAATATCTTATATAAGAGAAAATGTTTTTTCTCCCATATAAAACTAAAATTAATTATTTGAAAATCAAATAAAAGAATTTTATGTATCGACGAGATTCGATCCGTAGGCATGAAGATTCTATGCCATTGCAAGACAAAATACATAGAAGCATTGGCTTGTTTCTTTATTCATCTGGTAAACTAAATGGTTAGAATACAGTTTAGCCCAACCGCCCTTGGAGACAGGAATTATTTGGGAGTATTTTGCCAAATGTGGCTACCCTGGTCTGCTTCGATGACTTAACGTTCAGCCGAAAAGAAAAAAAAATCGCCAAGTTTGGCAATTTTTGAAATCGCGCGAAGCGGTTGGGCTATATTACCTTTTCTCCTATTAAATTTAATTAAATAAATTAATATTTGAAAAAACCGTATTAACATCAAATGTTATCCACTACAAGTTTCAAAAAATGTATTTGAACTTGAGTGGATGAATAAAAAGTATTTTATTAACGATTGAAAATTTGAACCAGATATGTACAGAGAGTGTGAGCTAATAGTAGGAATTTAAAAATATCTTATTTGAACTGAAAGAATTTCATGCAAAATTTGACATGAAGACCTTTGTGTCTTTTGGTGTTGTTCGAAGTTTTGTGTTGGGGATAATTTCATTGAATATGATAACAAAAATCTCCCAAAAATTTTATAATTTTCTATATACTTAAATAGCACTGAAAATTCAACTACATTAAACTTTATCTTTTTCTTAAAAATACGCAAGTTAAAGTATTTCAAAAGGATTTGCACATAATTATTCGATATAAAAATGTATTATATAAAAAGAATATGAAATACAGAGCGTATTAACTATATTGCAAAATTTACATGTCCCAGTAGAATCCGAAAAATTAGAAACTCTTATTAAAATGATATATGTAAGTATGAATCCATAATTTTTCTTCCATGAGGATTCCCTTACTTTAAACAAATTTTCATGATATACAACAATATTGCACATAAAAGGTATTCAAAAGTTACATGTATAATGATAAGGAACGTTTTGGGAAATTCTGAGTAAAATTTCACTATAAATGTTTTTTGGTTACAACATTGGTTTTATGAAAGAAACACGAAAGTCGAGTTAATGAATAATTTTTAAAATAAATATATAATAAAATTTAACATATTCAGTCACTGTATAATTTTTACACTAAGTCAGAGATGCAAAAAGTACACAAACAGTAACTTTATGATAAATGAAATAAGCCTTTATTGTAACTAAAACTACATTCCAACCAAATTTGTAACCTCCTAGACCACCCAAATGAGGACTTTTGAATTTATAATAAAGTTTAGCAGCGATATTTCAATTTTCATCAATACATATCGGTTTCTTATTTCACATCGTTTCGAATTCATTAAAAAGAATACTACCCGATAGCTTATGAAGGAGCCGTTTGAAACTTTATTGAATTAAAAATATATTTTCTCTGATATGGTCCTTAATAATTATGTAATTATGAATTTAAGTAGTTTTAATTACTAAATTTATTTTATGAAATTTCTGTATTAATGGGTTTCCTCTAATTCAATTAGTGTGTATCTAATGAATTCCATAAACTAACTACTTTCCCTGAAAAAAAATCATTAGAGCTAAATAATTCTTTAGTTAGCACCCGTAGTTGTTAAAGTTTAATAGAGTGGTGGATATTTCTCAACATTTGATGCTCATTTTTTATATAAGCTGGCTAGATTATGTAAATATTTTATAGAGAGCCTTCTAAGGGATTCTCACGGGCATTCTCTACAACAAATCTTTCGGATTTCCCTAGAACATTATTTGATTCGAGATACTCGTGAAAAAAGTGTGACTTTTGTATATTACCATTGCTTAATATTGAAACATAGTGAATAGGGGAAAAAATGAAATAGATCAGATAGCGAGATTGGGCGTGTTTATTTGCAGCGAAGTGTTTGAAATTTAGGAAGAATTTTGTGCTCACGATATTGAAGCCAGAAGATTAAATGATCGTCGAAAAGTTAAGATTGTAATCGAAACCTATATATATGAGACTGGTCTGAAAAGTTTCTAATCTAGTAAAGATACAAGTCATCTTTTTTTAAAATTCATTTTTATTTTTCTACATAGTCTCTTTGTAAGTCTACAAACTTCTCTTATCACTTTTACCCGTCCAAATAGAACTCGGCGCTTTTCCCTGCAAAATAATTGTTTAAGAAGATAATGACCTGATCATTTGATGAAAATCTCTGTCCTTCGAGCACAATTTTTGGATTAGGGAACAAAAGGAAGTCACTTGGGGTTAGATCTAGTGAGTAAGGAGGGTGATCAAGCAGTTCAAACCATAATTCATGTATTTTCATTATGAAAACCGCTGAGGCATGAGACGGCGCATTGTCTTGGTGAAACAGATTTTTTTCTGCAAATGTAGCCATTTTCTCATAATTTCTGTTTTCAGCACTTCAAGTAATGATGTGTAGTATGCTCCTGTAATGGTTTTTCCTGACTGAAGATAATCGATTGAGATAACTCCATAACTATCCCCAAAAACAGTCACCATCACTTTCTCAACCGAAAAAACAATTTCTGCTTTTTGGAGCCAATTCCCCTTTCGCAGTCCACTGTTTTCATTGCATCTTAGTTTACGGAGTATAAGGATGTATCCAAATTTCATCTATAGTAATTAATTGGCTCCCAAACTCTGATTTATCGCACCTAAACTGAGCCAACAAAGCGTTGGAAATGTTCATTCGAACACGTTTTGGGTCTAACGTGAGCAAACGCAACTCCCAACGCATGAACAGCTTTCTCATGCCTAAATCTTGATTCAATATGTGACAAACATATTCTTCGGACACCATAGCCTCTGCTATCTCTCTCACTTTAATTCGATGGTCGCTTAACTCATATTACATATAACTAATTTCTTTTTTTAATTTAGAATTTATGCAATATTAAAAATAGACTGAGTTCGGATTTTAATTCCTATAATTCCTATAATTGGGTAATAGTCAAGAGTAATCTGTTTAGATTTCACATTTTTTGAATTTAAGCACAGAGATGTTGCATTAATAATTAGGCATTTTGTTTATACTGCCATTTGTAAAATTTACATATTACGGATGCATTTTCTAAGCTTTTGGATATATAATTTTTAAACTTTTAGTTTATTAAATAGTTACGAGGGTGGTTCCGACCTAATAAAGAGACAAGATATTTTTTTTAAAAATTTCTTTTTTATATTTTTACATAGTCTTCTTGTAAGTCTACACATTTATCGCAGCGATACTCCCATCTCTTTAACACGTCCAAATAGTATACTCGGCGTCTTTCTCTGCAAAATAATTGTTTACAAAGGTAATGGCCGCTTCATTGGACGAAAATTTCTGTCCGAGCACAATTTTTAGAATAGGGAGCAAAAAGAAGTCTAATGGGGGTGAAAGAATCTGGTGAGTAAGGAGGGTGATCAAGCAGTCAAATCGTAATTCGTGATTTTCGCCATGGAAACCGTTGAGGAGCGAGACGACGCAACTGGTGAAGCAGAATTATTTTTTCTGCAAGTGTGGCTGTTTTTCTGCATTTCATTTTTCATTCTGCCAAAGTATTAAAATTGGAAACGTTCATTCGAACACGTTTTTAGTCTAAAGTGAGCAAACGGGGCACCCTACGCTCAGACAGCTTTCTCATGCCTAAAACCTAAATTCAATAGGTGATAAACACATTATTTGGACATATTTATAACCTCTACTACCTCTCTCACTTTAATTAGACGGTCGTCTAACTCTATTTAATGAACTTTAGCGATGTTATCGTCAGTGGTTGCATTTTTTGGGAGTTCTGAAAGCTCATCGTTTACCAAGCTGGTATGGCCACGTATGACCTGCCCAACTTTCACGGTTGTAAATGATGGTGCAGAGTCCCCGTACACAGAATCCAACTCCTCTTTGATTTGCGTAGGCGTATTATCTTTCAAAAACAAATATTTAATGACGGCACGATACTTGATTCCCCTCCCCCCTCCATTTTCACAAAAACACTCTCATCGTCTCGCTGAAATGATTGCTGAACAACAACTGCGCTTCCAAAATGTCTGAAATTTTGGTATATATATATATATATATATTCCATTCTCTGTTTCATTTTACAGTTATACAGTTTTTGAGATATGTAGGATTTTCTAATAATCTCTGGTTGAGGAAGCGAGAAAATTTTCGCTTTTCACATTTGTATTACAAATACTGATTTTTTTTATTACTCTAAGACAAGAATAAGAGTGGTTTAAGGTTCTGACAGTGTGATTATTTAATTGACTAATTACTTAGTGAGTTTCAATGGATGGAATTTTAAGTAGTGACGTCTGGTTGTCATAGCTTTATTAAATAATAAATTGGTAAATACGATTTTCCAAGTTGAAAAAATGAATCTAATCTCATCGAAAATCTCATTTATTTCATTCCTTTTGGATTATAAAATGATTGTTTTTAAATGTTAATGAGTCATTAAGTTTAGAGGAAAAAAAACCAAGTAAAAAAATTCAGAGCCTTTTTTGTAAAGATGCGCTGACTTTATCTTTTAATTTCTCAAATGATATAAACTTTTCAATTACACGTTTTTGCGTAATTGCAAAAAGTCCACTTTTATGGATTAAACTACCTATTAGTAGCAAATTTAATTCAAACACGAGGAAGGATCTTGAGTATTAAATAGAGAAAAATATAGAAAGCTTTCACACTGATGTACTTAGTATGATTTGATGACGAGAATTCTTATAGAAATTTACATTAATATCTTATCTTATTTTGGGAAAAAGACGTGTTAGAATTTGAAAGTCATAAATTTCTTTATCAATGCATGACTAATGCATTTTTCGCATTAGGACACTGAAATTTTTATAAAAGTTTGACACGGATACATTTTTCCAAAGCTACTTAGATGTGAATGCTATCTCATTGAGAGAAATTCGTAAGTCTAGCACGCAAAGCACTTAATCTTTCAGTAATAATAGTGAGCTGTGACATCAGCCATGTAAGGACAGAGTTCACTATTGCTCTTTTATTCGACCTTTCAAATTATTTTGTAAGCATTTGCTTATTTTATTTTTGCTTATTTTGTTAAATTGCTTATTTTTTAGTCTTATATAACATGTCAATACTCAAACTACAACATGATGGAGAATAAAAAAAAATATTATATTTTGTTTTGTGGTATTTATTAAGTATATATATTAAAGTTTTAAAATTTCATTGTTAATATTTAGGTAGTAAATATTTACAAATCAAATGAAAGAATAAGTTTATTTAATTTAAAAATATTTCTAAGAATGGAAAAACTGGTATTGGATGACAATTTTAATTTTTCGGGGAAATTAAAATTTGAAATTTATATTAAATGCAAATCTATTAGTTAATTCTGTCGATTTAAAGCAAATTCAAAGGATCGAACAGGTATTAAAACATCATTTAAATGTCCCTTTTTCTATTGCTTTACTAAACGAAAGTATAATGTATTAAAACCTTTCAAAAAACTAACAAACCAAAGAAATAGAAGAAATTTAGTATTGATTAATACTAAATTATTTACTTAACAATATATAAAACTTTTAATACTGAAAATCCATTTGAATATTTTCATAATATAAAGAATTCTTAGCAAAATGTACTTAATTTTAACTCGAAACACATTTTGATTTATAGTTATTATTTACAGATTATATTCAACCAATGCTGTATATAAGAACTAAAATAATTGATATTAAAAAAACAATTCCTTTCCAAAATTACTTTTTTTGAAAATGATATTAAGCTTCGGATATTGCATTTAATTAAAGCATCAAATATTTTATTATGATCACAAATTGATAAATATGGTATACATCAAGATAATTTAATCAAGTCATCATTTGAAAACTGAGTCCATAAACTAGTAAAATGAATAAAAAGAACCTATCCATCTAACGTGAAACAGCAATTATTCATAAAACGTTTCTTCTTTTATAATTCTTAAATACCTTTAAACAGTTTTTTCAGATGTGATAAATCTTTTAGACTTTTTACATTTAAAAAATCTTAAACAGCTATTTCATTACAAAAAAGAATACATTTATGCTAAGTCTCCTATTTTTCGTAATTTTTGTTTATGAGAAAGTGGTGTATAATATATGAATAAAAATAATATTTCATGAATATTATTCTTTAAAGAGACAGCTATTGAATAATATGTTATAAAGGATATGCAGTACGATATTGCGTCTTGTCTTTTAAGCTAATTAATTAAAAGATTTGATTGTGGTTTTAGAAAAAGAAATAAATTATTTTGAATATAAAACTGCCTATACTAATCAAGATCAAAATATGTGTTTCAGTTCTTTAAGGCTCCCGTCTAAACGCCATTTTGATTTCATCAGCTTAATGTTAATCCTATGGAATTTTGACTTTAATTCTCACAACTTTATTATTTGATCTATTTGAATGCAATAAAGTGCATTTGAAAGAGCAAAATATAATCAATGCTTCTGAGGAATTACTTTTTTCCTAAGATTCTTAAAAATATTTTTATTCTTATTTTAATTATTCGTTTTTGAGTTTTCTGGTCTTTAAAAAATATTTTCAAATATTTTTAAAAATCGGAGGAAAAAAGTAATTCCACAGAAGCATTCATTATTTTTTGCTCTTTCAAATGCGCTTTATTGCATTCAAATAGATCAAATAATAAAGATGTGAAAATTAAAGTCAAAATTCCATAGGATTAACATTACGTCCACGAAATCAAAATAGCGGGTAGACGGGAGCCTTAAGTGAAAAGCTAGGAATAATTAATTTAAATAAAATTCATATAGCGATCAAATAATTATTTTATCTTATAGATTCCCTTTTGTTTGCTTGTTTAACTGTATTGCATTTAGGAACATATAATCTATAGTCTATCTTTACAAACAAGATTTCTTTTTAGATTTGTTTCCTAAACATTTTTAATGTCTCATGTCGAATTACCGTAATTTTCAATTCAAAATGTTAATTCTCACAAAATAAAACTATGAGTAAACTTGGAAGAAATCTGATACATATTTAAAGCTATAAAGAAGAAGAATAAAAGTTGTAAACAATCTATCCAGTCTTCCATACATTACAACCAACGAATAACTATCCCTAGTTTCTCTGTTTTAATGTTCCATACCATTAAATGCTCTAGTTTACTATTATGCTTTTTCTTTAGCGAATTTATACGCCAACACGTTGAAACCTTTTGAATCACAAGTAGCTTTCCTATCTTCGTAATCCTTATTTCACAGTAAGAGCCAAGCAATATTTTGTCATGCATAAGTGTTGCGTGGAATTTTGAATAAGTTTTATTTATTTTATTACGTCAAATAGCACCAAAACATTCCAAACTGCATTGCCTTTTTTGTGCTTCAACAAGATTTCATCTGCACGCTCTTTAATTCTAAATAAATGTAGTGTACAGAAACGTGAAAGTGTTTCAAGGAGATAATTTGTCTTCATTCAAAATATAACTAGAAAATATCAATACGGGCAGAAAATTTAGATCATTGTTTATTATTCTTTCATATTAGTTATCAAGTTATCGTAATGAGATAAAATTAAATTTAAAAGTAATTTTAGAGGAAAAATAAAAAAAAAATCGGGAGTTGGACGTTTTATTTAGTTAAAAACATTTGTTCCAAATATAAGACATTTCCTATGGAAATGCTGTATGGTCAATACAGTAATTCTTAAAGTTGTTCAAATTCTTTTTTGAAAGTAAAAACATCTTTCTAATTCACTCTTAGATTCTTCATTAGATTTAGCTTAAAGTTAAATTATATTTTGTAAAAACTATTTGAAATAATTTCTTTATAATTACTTTCAGTCACAGGTTTGTAGTTTTTTAAAACTTTATTATATAAAATACAAACTTTATTTAACGAAACAGAAAATACCCTTAATTATGATACAACTTTAAATAATTGATTCAATTAGATTATTATGTATTTTAGATAAGACTTTTTCCTTACGTCACTATGCACTTTTATTAATTCCACATATCTGGAAAATATAATTCTTAAATGTTTTCCATAAAATATCCAATTTATAAAATGTTCTGCTATTTTAGATACTTTCCACAAAATCTCAGGCATGCAATACATGAAACAAAATGAATTTGAATTCTTATCCTCCAATAGTAGTTTTTTTAAAATTCTATTTCAAGTCTTAGGAGAACATTTTTCATATATGTATGTACCATTTTATTGTAATTAATTATCAACGCAGAATATTTATATTTATTCATCAATCATAAGTCATTTTGAATCCCAATGCTTTAGTTTTGTAAGATAAATACAGGTAATCAGGAGAAAACCTTTTAGACACAAACTATACTATTTTAAAGAATAAATAAATTGATTTTCGGTTATTTTTCGTTTTACATACATGCTTAATAAATATACATTCCGATGAATATTTTGAGTTGAACTTCTGTTTATCTTATTTTAATGGCAACGGCATAAATTTACGAGGTTCAAAATTAGGAACCTTGTAAATTTAAGAATTATTAAGAATTATTTAAGAATTATTAAGAATTATTTAAGAATTATTAAGAATTATTTAATTATGAATTAAAGTTATAAATTTTATCCTCTCCTCAGAATTACTATTTTAACAATCTTTAATTTATTGGAAGTTCCCGAATTTATTAATTTGCAATCAAAATCTAATAGGATCAGAGCGCAAACGTTGGAAATCGGTGTGTGAGGTCACCGATAGTTGCTGAAGGTGAAGAATCAGGGAGCGTGTAAATACCCCTTAATTTTTTTTCCTCGCTCTCTGAGACTTATAGAATTTAGAGCGGGGGCAAATTTAGAATTTACTGAAATTTAATAATAAAAGATTTGTCGCGCTGGATGCCATATATTAGAAATGCAAGTTCTTGACAGAAACGAGTGAAATGATTGATATGTAAATTTAGACTAATTTTTAAATCAAAATTTAAAATGTAAATTTAGTATAATGTAGATTAAAGTTAAAGGTAGTTACCTCAAACTAACGCGAGATTGCACAACGTGGCATTGGTTTGTGAAGAAGATTAATGAGATCGAAATCCTACATTAACACGTAGGATTCAAAACCCAATGAGTTACTATTGAGTTCTGAGTCTTTAAAACAGAGAAATGCTGGTATGCGTGACCTACAGCAGCTCTGGGTCTTTCAGCTGATGATGATATTTCTGCAGAATACTCCTGCTCATTGGGAATTTGAGGAATCCTATTGAAAAAAGTTAGTGGATTTCGTTTTAATAAAATCAAGCATAGGTTGGTTCAATTTTTAGATCCTTGTACTGGACTTTATTTCGGACAAACCAAAGAGCATTTGCGGCCTTCCTGAGATAATGTTTTGAAAGACATGCAGTCGTTTCAGATGAGTTGTTGCAGTTGCCGGTCAGATACGGGAGGCGTACATCATAATAGGTCTCAATATTGATTTATAGAGCAAAATCTTATACTTGATCGCCAGCTTGCTCTTGCGAGAAATCAAGCGAGTAAGAATTCTACTCCTTTCAACTGCTTTTTGATAAACGGCTCTGAAGTGCTTGACGAATGTTAATTATGTGTCTAAAATTAGTTCTAGGTAGTTGTATTTAGCAACCCAGGGGACGGCCTGGTCAAAAGTAATGACAGTGGGCAAATTCCCTATGCACCGCTGCTTCATAAAGAGGAGGCTGGCGCTTTTGGATGTGTTGAGTTTAATTTTCCAGTCTGTGAGCCATAACTGTAGACGAGATACAAATTGCTGCAATCTGTTTATAATTTTTCGATTGCAGATTATATTGGGTTATTATGGCAGTGACATTAGCATCCATGACTAAATGGATGTTTGTAACCCTCGAAATGTAGTTTACATAGAAGGAAAATAATAAAGGAGAAATAATTCCCACTGGTGGTATGCTTTTAAGAATTGGTTTGGAGGTGGAGACTATTTTTCTACACGTACCCTGAAACATTGGGAGTCCAGGTATGAATAAATAATTTTGATAATTTGGTGCAAAAAACCAAGTCGCATCAAATGGAGATAAGCCCTTCATGCCAAATTTTATCAAGGGCTTTGAGTATGTCCACAAATAGCATACCCGTGGCTTTATTCTTTGAGAAGGCGTCTTGCACCAACTCAGTAACTCGTAGTAACTATGTTACTGTGGAATTCTTAGTAACAAAGCTATGTCTCTCTAGAAGAGTAATATTCCTAGCTAAGCTGTACTGGCTCAGGCGTTTCAGAAGAACGAATTCGTATTCTTTACTAAGGGAGACGAGTAAAGATAATTATCGACAATTTAGGGTTTTCATCATTTAAATTTGGTTTTGAAGTGGGAACTACCACGGCAGTTTTCCAATTATTGGGGAAATGACAATTCTTCATTATCCTATTAAAGAGCAGGGAGATGAATTTTGGAGGGAGAGTTTTAAGGATGCGATTTGTGATTAAATCCAATCCAGATGCATTTTTGATATTCAATTTTTGTATGAATCCCTGAACTTCACTGGTTTAAAAGCAATCTAGATCAAGACGGGTGGCTAAAAAACATTCAATTTTGTGGTGGATGTGTGCAGAAAAACGGGGTTATCTACATCAGTGTTGGGTTCAAATTGACTCTGAAGGCTATTTGCTATAACTTGTACCTTTTCAATGAGAACTACAGCGGTACTGCCAAAGGCACTCCGAAGGGACCGAATGAGATGAAAAAGCTTTTTGAGTCGAGAGGTCTCCTTCCAAAGTGTATTATTTTCAGGCGAAAGTGCCTCAATGTGTTTTCCCCATCTTTCTTGAGAAATGTGTTTTATATCTCTCGTTACCTGACGACGGAGTTCAAATTTGAGGTCCTGATTTCTAGCAATTT
Source organism: Nephila pilipes (assembly GCA_019974015.1). NCBI lineage: Eukaryota > Metazoa > Arthropoda > Arachnida > Araneae > Nephilidae > Nephila > Nephila pilipes. The sequence continues at coordinate 15,416 of BMAW01057560.1, read as the reverse complement.
TCTAAAATCTCTGTACACTGCTTCTGTGATAAATTTTTGCTCTGATTTCAAGGGGTAAGTGGAAAGTAAGTCGTTTTAATTTTGGTTTGGATGTTGTTACAAGTGCCTCGGAGAAAATTTCTCACAACCGGTCAATATATTTTTCAATATTCCCGTTGCTGGATGAAGGGGTATTGGGAGAGGCTTTTTATTTACAACGAAACGGAAATTCTCCTAATCAATGTTTAATTACTCTAGAATTTTGAGATAAGCTGAGTTTGTATTCAGAGTATGGATCAAGGGGAGATGATCAGAATCAGATTCAATAATTACTCTGATGTAATTAAAATATATGTTTTTGAATATTGTTAGATCAATGATCGAGCTCAAAGCTCCCGGTCTTGGGTTATTACTTATGTGTGTGGGAATGTACGATACAACAATCCTCACAGCTGGAAGTCTGTTTACACAATTTTGAGTGAATACCCGAAAGAATTGTATCTAGCATTGTTCCATATTTTGTGTTATGCATGAAAGTCACCAGCAACAATAAGATTTTGGCCTGAATTCAAAATTTTTAGAAAGTCCTTCTCCGGAAATTTATAATTATTTAGAGAGGTTTTACGAGCACATAAACAGAAACTACACGTATCGAGGGATAGTTATTAATTTGGAGTTCATTTGCGGTTGCGTCCACATAGTGTAACGTCGAATGAAGACTCTGCTTTGTACACTATTTGCCTTACTATATACGGAGGTGCCTCAATCAATACGAGGAGGTAATGCGATTCTATAATCTTTATATAGACGATAGTTGATGATCTGGGGTTCGGGCCCCTGTTGGAGCCCTGTTTCATGAACCAAAAACAGATCAAGATTTTGTTCTAGTACAAAGTTCCTGACTTCGTTAATTTGGGAATGCAGTTCATTTGCGTTTCAGAAACCTATCGAAATTTCATGCGCGACAAGATTGAATTTTAATTTTTAGGGGGCGGGGGAAGTTCGTAACGTGCTTAATTGCGACATGGACCCTTAAAAATGTTATCTTAACTTGATAAAAGCATTTCTATTCTTAGTTAGCTTGTGTTTCAACAACAATTGAGATAATTCAAATGACTTTTAAAGGATTTAGTGAGTGAGTGGTGGTGGAGTGAGTGAGTGGTTTAACGGCTCAAGAGCCAGATGTGACCATACTGGGCCAAATAAGGTGTAACTGTGATCTAGAAATTTGAATGAGAGAGTGATAGTAAAATGCAAATGCAGTCCTGCGACAGACAAGGTATGTGAATGATTGTAAAGCTTGTGAAGTGTAAAGATGTAATCTGGACATAAAAAAATTGAACAAGGAAAAATTAGTTGACAAGAAGGAGGGTTGAAAATAGACAAGGATTACCAGGTTAACGGGAGCGAGTCACCCGTTTTCACCAAAGACAGTAAACCCAATGAGAAAGAAAAAGATCACTAGTGTGCCTCAGGTGAGTGATGCTCATGCCTATTTAAAGAAAGCAAGCTCCCTGAGATCCCATGATGTAATCCCCAGGGGCAGGGTACCCGGCTATAGCCTCAGACACAGGCTATCCGTTTTAGTCGCCTAATAAGACATGCATGAGTGGGACTATTCTTTCACACCTGGTCACCCCACGGGCTTAAAGAATTTAAATATATGTCATAGATAAATGCATTTGTCTAGAATGTGCTCCAAGAAAGATTTCAAAATTTCCCTAAAATTAAACTTAAAAAAAAAAACCCACCAATTTACGAAGCGTTAAACTCAGAAATTATTATAAATACAATCATAATATGATTTATTATACTTGTAAATATAGTCATATTTTTGTACATTTATTTGATAATAAACGAGTAAAATACTTTTTATTCTGTAATCAAATGTAAAAACAAACAAGATAACATATTTCTTAATTATTTCGGCGGAATATAAGCATTTTTATGGGATGATTGGTAACAAATTGATAAAATTGAAATTGGGGTAGGTTTAGCAGAGACACTACGCAAAATTTACTATGCATATTTCCTCGCATTGAAAAACAAAGTAAAAAATAATGTACCTTAATGAAGTTTTAAATAATCACGAAAAAAATTGTTTTTTTTTCTCCGAAATATAAGTATATATGTACACATACATGCCTTATTTTCCAATGAATAATTTTCCAGTCAAAGGAAAGGGGTGGACAGTGGTCTGTATAGGTGGACTAAGTAACAGTAAGTGTGGCATACGTTAGGAGAACTGTGAGACGTTGGTAAAGTGTAAACTTTGGCCACAGTTAAAATATGTTTAGTGCTTGCGTCGAGAGTGAAAATGCTGTGAGCTGCGATAAACCATCAAACTTTATGTAAAAATTTATAAATATTCTATATAGAGTTTTGATTTGATCCATGATTTATACAAGTAAGACATAATGTCTAAAACACGTGTTTCTGAGTAGCACAAAAAATTCAAAGATGGGAGTGAAGACATCGATCCAAACCAAAGAACGCGAGACCAAATGTGAGACTTTCTGCAACCTGTGAAGTTTTCGGGTGATAGAAGAGTAACAAAAAGCGAAATACACTGCACATTCCATGACGGAATCCTATTACCCGTTTCATCTATTATCTTAATAATTGCTCTAATCATAAGATCTAAAGTTCATCTTAAGTTCAAGCATAGACAAAGTAAATAAAATAGTCAGTTATACACAAAATTAGGTTTAATTGATCTTCTAATAAAGGGGATGCTGACAAACAGTTTAATGTCTCTATCCGTGAGTATTAACAAATTCTATAATCTACCAAATAGTACTCTCACAGAAATACGAAGAGAGAACCTCCTTCAAGTATTCAGTTGCTCTGACAGTTTTGGGTCCTAATCTAACCAAAAAATTGTTATACAAGACAGAAGACTTCCGTACACTAAAACCTTTCCTATTACAGTAATTTTATTATTATTCTTATCATTTATCTTTCCGTCTCTCTTCATTATTCTCACTACTCCTCGCCTTATATAATATAAACTTTGCTTTGCATAATTGGAAGTTGAGTTGTCTGAATCAAGTAGCTCATAAGAAATGTCTATAAGGACAGTTGAAGGGAAGTATGGCTCATATCGTTACAATTCAATTGTAATGAATAATTAAGACAATACGCTCAGTTACACATTGCAAATTGCGAAGGAAATATTGACCAAACACAAGATTGCGACTCTGCCCCAACCATCCTGCAGTCCAAAGCTGGCTTACTCCGACTTTTTTTGTTGCTTGGGATTAAAAAATAATTTTGAAAGGACACTCTTTTGAGTTTTTCTAGCATTTAAAGTGTTTCAAACAGAGTGCATGAATTACCTTGCAGTTCCCGACTTTCAGAGTATGTATGAAGACTTAAAAGTATTGATGTTGGGTGGTCATATTTTGAAAACCATTAACTCTCTGTACATATATCTTCAGTAAATCTTTTATGACATCAGACCCTATATTTCCTCGACAAACCTTGTGCATTTTCGAAAAGACATCATAAATTTTTAATTATTATTAAGAAATAACCGATATATATTTATAAAACTTATTCTGCATATAAATTGAACCTTATGTGCATAATGAAGAAAATTACAATTATTAATGTTCATTTGTTTGGTTTCACAAAGATGCAGATTGAAGTAACCTGTAGTGTGCAGATGACATAGTGCCATCTGTTGTGATGGTCTTCGAAAATCAATACACAGATAAGTATCTTTAACGATTAGACAAAGAGCAAAAATAGACGTGCTACTGCTCAAGATTCGATTTTAAAATATTATCATTATTCCATGAAATTTCAGTATACTGTTTCTAAATTTTTCAGATAATAAATAATAATAATTAATGGAAATCTCTTATTTGTGAAAAAACGCTTAAAAAACTTATAACTTTACTTCAAATCTTAATGAATTTACTTTTTTTTCCAGAGTATTTCTAGAATTTCCCACATTTTAGCCTAATTTTGCAATAAGAGTGGAGAAAGGGCACTCAAGGCAAAATATTGTACCTTGCTCTTTTGTAGAAAACTAATCATTAAATAGGACTATTGTTTCAAAATTTTTCAAAGAGATTTTATATGAAGCGTACATTAAAGTGTGGTGACCCTTTACCCGGAAGAAAAAGCACCTAATGACTGTCCCAGTAGGAATATCTTCTTTGCTTATTTGTCTACGGCGCAAATGTTCGGATCGCAGAGGCAGTCCGAACCTGCCCAAAATACAAATAAGGGCAATCGCAGCTTCTACTGAAAAGATAATAAATAGAAATAGTTATTGATCTAAACAAAATTCTTGTCACAATATAATTTTTAGGATTTACATTTCAGTCCTCAATGTTAAAAATTATGTCTGCTTTCAAAGTCTTATCTAATATTTTTACAAGAGTACTTCAATTTACTGATAATATTTGATTAATATTATTTGCAATACATAAATGTATTTTATATATGGTTCAAAATGTAAATAAGACATAAAATCGGCCGTATAATTTCCCCATTGGTAATACATTAAAATCTTAAGAATGTTTGCATTTTCAAAGAGAAGTAAAATAATTTAAGATAGAATTTTACTTAAATGTATGTAATAAAATCACCGCAAATAATTAGAGATATTTTCAATGATTTTATAAGATATCAGTGGTGGTGCAGACGATATTTTTAAAAACATATTTTCTGAAAAAATAGATTCATAAATAACAGAGATCATATCTTTGCTTCTTTCCGTTTAAAAAATTTTCTTTTAGAATTTATTAAACATACTGTTTTTCTAAGTATATAAAAAAAAATTCGGGGTTTGTTTTTATTTCTTCTATTACATAGATATAATTTAAGGTATGCAAACTGCATATCATGTATTTCGAAATAAATTCATTATTGCTAAACATTGTTCCAAATTTAAATATTATATATAGAACAAGAATAAAAACCAAATTTCACTTTTAAATGTAGAACAAGAGCAAACACCTATCAAAAAATAAAAGAAAAAATATCTAATGTTTCCAGTATAATGTCCCCATCGGAAGGTTTATGGCTCCAACTGCACACGATTTATTAATTTCTTTGCCGACAAATACAAGGAACAAATTCATTCCCGTCACGCTACCGAGTAATTTCAGATCCGTAAATTTGCGACGAGCTATGAGCTGTCATCTGATACTGTCATTTCTTCGATTTCCCTTCTAAGCTGAAGACCTTTGCTCCCGGCACGTTGGAAGGCAACAAATTTTCATGAAAGTGCCCACACTTTTAGTACGGATGTCGTCAGATTTCTTAACAATACGCTACTGTTCCAATGCTTTTCAACTTAATCTGTAAAATGTAAACGAAAGTTATGTCTTTCTGAATCCATTACACACCAATTCCGTTTTTTACCTACTATCGTGTGCCTCTGCTTTGGCTGTTACCCATAAAATAATTTATGCGTAAAGATGAGGTTAATCTTTTTTATGTTATTCACATCTAGATTCAACACAGATATAGCTTAATATTGCGATTTCTGAATCAGATTTTAAAGGTAAAACAGAAAAGGTGATGTTTTTTTAATTAAGTGATAAAATAATTTTTAGGAAAAACGTGGTTATAATTTATAACAATGACATTTATACTAATAATTGCATTATCTAATTATATAAAAAGTTATATACATATATTATAAATTCTAAAAGATTTTAAAAATTTGTTAAGAACAAAAATTAAAATATTAATGAATTAAAATAAACACAAAGTTAAAAATATAACCAAAACTCAAATTACAAATACTATCCAAAGTAAAAATTTCTTATGTAAAATAGTCAAAAATTTACTAAAATACATAAAACATAATATTTATTTTATGCAGCCAGAAACCATTAATAAAAATAGAGAACAATTTAAATATCAAACAATATTAAAATCACAACAAAGTTCGAGAAAGATACAAGAAACAACAAAAATTATAGACAATGTAATTAATTCTTTTCCATGCTTCGGAATGAAATGAAGTGTGTATATACCGGTATTACGGATCTAATCACCTCATATTAATGAATTGCATTATAACAAGATCGTATAAAACCAAAAATTAAGCAGAAATATGTACACAAAACAAAAATTCATCCAAAGGAAAAAGAAAGAGAGTAAACAAAGCAAACAAATTCCATTAAACTTAAGTATACGATTCTAATGATAAAAAATAAGTTTAACATACTTATACACATATTAATAACTTTAACTTAAAACCAGTTATAAAAATTATACCACTAAAATTTGACAAATTCAAGAAGATTGATTTACATAATTACCAACCAACACATCACCATAATCAAGAATATAAACACCAAATCAAACTCAAGCAAAGTGATATTATTATAACTGCCCTCTAACACAGCAAAAAGATACTTCCTTCAATAAAGTTTTATTCAGAAAAACACAAAAATCCAACAAATTCAAGCAAAGTAATAATCTTATAACTTCTCACGAACTCATCGCCATTATGCTACCTTCAAGAAAAACTGAACCGTCTAAACTACACAAATGATTGATAGACTTAAAGATTTTACAAAGAGATATTATTTACTTAAATTTACTTACTGTAAAAATAAAAATGCTAAAATATTAAAATTTAAAATAATTTAAATAAATAAAGATAATTAAATATAAAAGAAACCAAACTAAGAATATATGTATACTCTCTCTTTGTATATATATATATATATATATATATATATATATATATATAAACGACGCACCCAATGAGTTAATGACCCGATTGTAATGAAATTTCGTAAGCAAAAACATTTGGACCGAACATGCAAATGATTAAAATTTGATGTCCAATGAATGAATAGCGGGAGCTACAGCGCATCGTAACTGAGCACTCAACAGGTGTATATAAGAAGCGATTCTCAATCTGATGGTCAAATTTTCTGTTGCATTGCGATTTAGGGTGCCTTTCAACAACTGAATAAATGCTTCGTCCCAGGATTCGAACTCATTACGAGCAACTGTTAGAGTTTGAAAGAGGTCGTATCATTGGATTGAAAGAGGCAGGTTGGGCAAATCGAAGAACAATTAAAAATAGTCTTCATATTAAAATACCTTAACGATTTCAGAATTAAAAAGAAAACTAAAAATTAAAACAACCAAGATTTAATTTTAACGCTAAATTTTTATTTATTTAGTCATTTTAACAATAAGAAGAACAATTTGAATAGCAAGCTATTCAATTCAGATTTATTCTTTCAGATACGTTTATACTTGAAAAGAGAAAAATCAAATTTCTGCAACCATCTCATTAACGTTGACACAGATGCGTTATAGTGTATCATTGATTTTTAAAAATATATTTCTAATACAGATGTGATTGATGAAATGAATAAAACATTAGAGCAGAGCATTCATTCGCAGACTTTATCTACAAATTGGCATTGGAAATGGATCAATTATTTCGTTAATGCTGTAGAATTATAAGTTGGGTGAAAAACAATTTTGAACTTAACACAAAAACGAGAAAATGGAAAATTTTAAAATAAATAATTCAATTTTTCTCAAACGAACAGTAAAAATAAAATTATAAATTACAAGTTATTCTTAAAGAGTGTTCTTTTTTAAAAATTACATATTCAATAAATGGACACATTCTCTTACGGTTTGTTCTTAAGCAAATACGATGAGACATATTAAAATTATTCTGCTTGTTGTATGCATTGAAACAGCTTAAAAGTTTTTAAAATTGCATTTGCCAAAGTATTATAAAAACTATTACTCTATTAATACTTTTTTTTCGGTGAAAAGGAACCGTGATCATTTTCGATTTGTATGATCCTCTGATTTCTTCTGGGAAAACTAGCAAAAATTTGATTTTTTATAAAACACTCTGTTCTACTTTATAGTTCTAATAATAGTAACTAGGTCTCGAAATTTTATCTAATGGATTTTCTCGTACTTTTCCAGTTAATTGTTCAGTTTATGATACGTGTTGAATAGCTGTAGCAAAAGTACTCTTTTCGCCAGTATTGAACACAATTTAACAAAACAGATTAAAAAGTTCAATGCAAAGTTTTACAAAGAACAGATTTAGCCAATCAAGGTGCGCTTTTTGTATAATTATTATTAAATTACTCAATGAAATATAAGAATTAAAGCAAACAATGCAATATCGAGAAATGGACAATGGTAAACTTTTCCGATATTAAAATTAATGGAAACGATAAATTAAATATATATTTAAGCTAAATATAATTAAAATTGATGCAAATGATAAAAAATTGAAAAGGGATCTGGTACATTGAAAGTGATCCACCTAAAACAATAGCGCCTTAGGTGGCTTATAATAGTAAATCAGTATTAACATCATTTGACCCCAAAACATTCCAAGAAGGAAGCCAAATTAAAAAGACGTAGTTTGAAAGTGGTGAAGCAAAAATAAATAAATAAACAAATAAATAAAAAGCTGCTAAACAGCTTAAAATTCTGAATAATGTTATGTATTTTCAGTCATATCTTGATTCCAGTTTACATATGATTTAAGGTAATACATAAATCGATAAGTAATTAAAATACTTAATTTTTATATTACTTTCACTTCAACCCAATAAAAAAAATTGGGGGAAATTTATTTTGACATATTTTTGAAAATTGAGTTCATTAGTGGTAAAAACAGTATCAGATATATATTGCAAATATTTTATTTCAATCCAATAAAAAAAATCAGGAGAAAATTATTATCATTACGTATTTTTGAAAATTAATTTCGGTACTGGTGAAAGCAGATATAAGAAATACACGCAAAAACAAGATAAATTTTTGAAAAGTGGTCAGGTTCGATATTTATAGGGTATTGAAAACAATAGCCCTTTGGGTGGCTGATAAGCTCAGCTATCTGATTCCTGAGGCGTAAGATATCGATGCCAATAAAAAAAAACTATTTCTTTCCTTAATTCACTTAATTTTTCTTTCTCTGAAAGAGCAGTCTCCCCTTTCGAGCAATTACTTTTGTGTCAAACCGAATGTCACACCACTAATATGCTGAAATCCTACTTTTTGAAACATCAATGAAACTTTTGGGACATTGTAGAAGAAGCTTCAAAGTTGACCAACTTCAATAACTGTACAACCTTTTGTAGCCCAAACCTGTGTCCTACAAAATATCTTTTCAATATTTCACTGCGTGTTAGATTAGATTAGAAGAAAAAGAATTAAAGGAAAAATCGCTTCAAATTTTAAAGCTTAGTTGACACATTTTATCGAATGAGTCATTATTTAATATAGTGAATTATGTTAACATTATACATGATGGAGATTGAAGCACTAAATGGTTTGAAAAAGTCATAAGTTATTTTTGTTAATTTTCAACCTTTTTTATTATTACTGTTCCCATGGAGATTAAAATGACCACTTACGATATTTAGCAATGAGAAACTTCGCTGTAGTTTTTCGATTCTAATGGAAAATCACCTATTCAAACTCAGATAAAATGCAGGCAACTGTTTTTGTTGTATATCTTAATAATAATGTGATTTCTAACTTAATCATACCGTTAGAAAAACCTGGTGAATCGACGATCTTCCCTTAAAAGTTCCTAAATGCTTGTAAAAGTTTTTTTTTTTCGATCTTTTAGTTTCTCACTGGGTCACCCTATATAACTAAATAATTTCATACACAATATATGAAATCAAAATGTAAAAAAAAAAAAAAACTACACTGACCGTAAATTGAACACATTAAAGGTAAGAAAAAAAAGAATGCATAGAAAAAGTACTAAATTTTTTTCAGCATCATACAATGTCGAAAGTATTTTGGATTTTCTACAGAGAACGTGTAAGGAAGTAACATCATTTTAATTAAATTCTACATTCCTATGAGAAATTTTAGCCGAGGGCTTAAAAAGCACGGCGGCCACGTGCTAAATGTCAGACCAAAGTTTACCTTGACGAAGGCGCCAGTTCTTCATTCCCATGCTTGCCGTACTGTTCTTATCTTTAATTCACTTACCAAGGCGATATCTTTTCCCATATTCTCCATTAGCCCACTTTTTATGTTCCCAATTTCCATTTTTCTCTTTTTTTCTAAAGGGAATCGGTTAAGTGTCTTCTGCTACTGATATTTATAAATATTTATTATTGAAATTTTCGTACGCGGTTAATTATTAATGAATTAACCAATAAGTTAGAAAACCTGCAAAATTGTCCAAGACGTAGTAATATGAGTCAGTAAATTTTTAAAAGTGATTCATTTTTATACAAATAAATATTAATTAACAAATCATTTAATGAAATGCAAAATAATTCTAAATTGAAAAAAAGTAATAGAGTTGTATTTCTATCAATCCATCCTTTTTCATAAAATTTACTTATAATATGCTCTTTAGGAGACCAAAATAATATAAAATGAGGGAAAATATCTTATATTATTAATGTATGATAAAACGTATCATGAAATTAAGCTGGAAGACAAGGTATCAAGTGTCTTTCTCAGATTATACAGACTTCTTTCAATTTCATTAGTTATAACGTGATTCTTTCTTCTAGATTACGCTTCATTTTTAGGAAGCTCAAGTGTGAAATTCTTAAAACAATTTTGATGGATAGCTGAAGTAATTTTAAAATTGAAGAGCATTAAAAGTGCTTACATGTACCTACTTAATACTGAAGTAATTGTAAAAAATAAAATGCTTTGAGTTCCCCTTATTTATGTACTCTTTCTCATTTTATTTTCCTTTGTGCTGATATTTAAATAAAATTTCAAACATGTTCCATGTTCGACCTTTCTGTGTATGCCAAAAAATATTTTATTTTTCATACAGAAGTAATTTTTTGTTAGATAATATTTTTAGTATTATACATATATTTTTTATTAATGCTGATTTCTCACATGAAGGACAGCAAAACTATTACCTCTTTGCTTCCTACTAAGTATGTTGTTAAAGATTGTTAAAATTTTCACGCTCTTATGGATTTAAAACAGTTTATAACATTAACTTTTCTACTTGTTTAGGTAATAAATCCAAAGACGATTTTAATTTTTCATGAAAATGATGTCCTGTAATTTTTCAAAAATATTTTTAGACCGTTAACATTTTGTTTTTTGAATATATTAATGATATATTTTTTTTTATCAATATCATTATATTTATATTTATTTGAGAATTTTTTTTAAAACACGTGATGGAAAAATTGTGAAAAAAATCTTTCTTTGTCATTCTCTTTGAGTGTTATATACCAAATTTTAATCTAAAATTAATTTTAACTTCCTTTCTGCAAAGTGATGCTTTTTCGGTTCCATTAAGTGTCCTTCGTTTCAAAAGACAGCTGTTTCAGACGAGACAGACAAAATTTTAAAATTATTTTTCAAACTAATGTTTTTTTTTGTGTGTGTGTCTAGGTTAAACGTAGAATTTTGAGGTTAAGCATCTAACATTTTGGAACAAATATTTGTGACGATTCGTGACAGAATGCGGCGGAAGAGATGCAACTTAGCTATGAAAGTAACAAATGTTTCCATTTAAAATCCTTCTCAATATTCCATCCATCAAGCGATACATTTCATTCTTCAAAGCCTTGGGCGTGATGAAAGTTACTATTGTTTCACGAAGATTAGTCAACGGATTACCTCCACGCGTGCAATAGGAGGATTCTCCAGCATAAAAGATTGTTTTAGTTTATGTTAGGATGGGGATAGAATATACCTGAAAGTTAAATTTAAAACAACATATTTGCGCCAGTTTTGAGTTCAGTTAGCAAAACATAGTGTCTCAAAGATACTTTGAACGTGGTAATTGCTGGTATATTTACTATTTTATAAAGTTTAAAAGGATAATAATGGAAAGGTACTTTATTCTCCCATGTATGTTTTTAAAAAGTTGAAAGGCATTTCTAGGATAAGTTCCAGATATATTTATTAAATATTGTTACATTATTGAGAGATAGAGTACAACTATCGTACTATATTTTTGTTTGATTTTATGAATTTTTTTTGCAGTTGGCCTGATTCAAGATTATTGACCTGCAAATGAATAACAAATTTGTAAATGTTGTAAATGATTTTTAATTAAATTCGTTGTAAATGTTGTAAATAGTTAAAAAATTTGTAAATGATTTCACATTACATTTTTTCACATTTTAAACCATTTTATGAGAGAAAGTAATAATAAATAATCATTATCGTCACAACAATATTTCGTAATTTAAGAATTTTGTTTTAGAATGCAAGTGGTCACAACAGTCTGAAGGCAGAGTCGTAGTCTCTGAGTTAACAAGTCATTGATTAATTTTCCGATTCTATCAAAGATTCCTGAATGGAATGATGTTGTAATTTTCAAATTACTTATAAATCCAAATTCCTTACTGGAATAGAAATCTAGGACATAAAAACAAGTTCAGAGTCATTTGAGTAATCGGTATGTGTTTTAGAACAACGAAATTGGTTGGCACTAGTTCATTTGCAGATATGTCTAGCACATTTTGAATTTACAAGAAGTTCTGCGATTAAAATCACCTAGAATTCATATAGTATATTTCAGATATACGTTCAGAGTTTTTTAAAAAATATTAAACTCAAATCAATTTTTTAATATCATCCATTCTAAATTTACCAGATTTATCCATATTTTTTTTCTCAATACCTTCTCTTCATTCAATGTTTTTAAAACTGCAAAGCTATATTTCTTAATGAAAAATTTGAAAAATAATTAGTGCAAATAAAGTTGATTATCTATAATTTTTATATATATAAAGTATGTTTACTAAATTAAAACTTTATTTAAACTTCTGAAGAAAAATAGAATGTCTTCATTGAATCAAAACTAATAAATGCACGAGAGGAGTTTATTATATGTAAAGTTCGTTAAGAAGACTAGTTCAAATTCACTAAACACACATTGTCCATCGAAAAACGTTTTTAATTAGACCATTATAATGCATAGACAATGTGTTTGTAAGATGGTGGAGCTTAGATAATATGATAGCAAATTGAAATTATGATTGCAAGACTCTTTAAAGAATTACGCTTGAATTTAAATAAATATAATATTTCTTTTTCCCAATTCCGAAAATTGCTGTTTAAAATAAATATTTTTAATGAAGGTCTATTAAAATCAGTAATTCTAGATGATTTTTTTTCCATTTCTTTCTCTCTTCTATTTTATTTTCTTTCTTTGCATATAAAATTTGACAAAACATAGAAACGTCTGAAGGCAGGCTTGAGAGTTTTGAAATAAAAATGAGAAACTGCAATCAGTAAAAGAAAGTGCAATGGATTATATATATATATATATATATATATATATATATATATATATATATATATATATATATATATATATATATATATATAATCTATTAACTTTCAAAACACATTTACATCCATAAAAATATGAGAGAATATAATTTTCGCTGACTTATATATTTTTGATTATGCACAATTTTTAATATTTCATTAAACTCGTTAGTAGTCTCTAAAAATTCTATAAATGTTCTACACAAAAATAATCAAAACTATTTTCCAATGAATAAATTGGGCTAATAGCATAATGCTTTCAAATGATCTTCTCTAGTCTAAAATATAATTTTTCTTTATTAATTAATTTTATGCGATATATTTCTTTTTATAATTTGCTAAAATAATTTCAGAAATTTTTATAATTTTTTAATTATTTATAATAATTTTTTATGATTACGTGCTTACCTGCAATAGCCATTTGTTTTGACTTATTTTAGATAAGTGACATATTACTTTATTCAATAGGTCATTTTAATAATTTTAACTATTTTTAATAAATTATTATTACAAGTTGTATTATTTAAGATTTTATGAATATGTATACACGATATTTGCTTTGTATTTATAGATTAGTAACATGCTTATAAGTCAGTTTCAATATGCTTTAATAATATTTCGAGGCTTGAGAATTTTTAGTTCCTTTGTTTTATTTTTGTTATTAATCATATATATATATATATATATATACACACAAACACACACACACATATATATATATATATATGTATATGTATGTATATATATATGTATGTATATGTATGTATATATGTGTAAATATATGTGAGCATAGTTATATATATATATAGTAAAAAATAACTCTATTTTTAGAATTAAAAGAAATTAAATTCTCAAATATTCTGTGCCCAGACATAATGCACTTGCTTGAAGCAAATCAGGAACCCAGTATATGAAAATGGCTTTTTTAGTTCTCAAAAATGTTGTGCATTTTATACTGTTACAGTAGAAAATTTGTTTATTGAACGGTTTTTATTTCAGTTCTCCCAATTTGTGAGTTATTTATAAAATAATTGTAGAACAGACATGTCTCTCATTCATACTTGGGTAATTATAACAATTATTACTAATGGATGAGATTATATACGTTTTCAGTGATATTATATACGAGGATTTATGTTATAAGTTACGTGTTCATATAAATAATCAGTTATTAAAGCTTTCAAAAGAACGTGAGATGTATAATGCCTTCCTTTTGCTAAGAAACCGTTTTTTTTCCTCACCGGATTTTCAATTTTTTTATTAGAATCGTTTTTCTTGTATTTAGTGGCCAATATAATTATTTTTAAATTGTAAACATTTAAATGTAGTATAGTTATAATAATTCATAATATTTGTCAAATACTTACTACTCACGTTAAAATATGAACTACGATAAAATATAATATTTACAAATTACACATCAATGTTACTTGAAAATGAAATACAAGGTCTAGAATATTTTAATTAAATAACAAATGAATAATTTTTAAAAAAATCTAGAGTACAGTAAATTAAAGAACTCAGAAAGAGTGAAAGAGCTGTATGCTTCAGCAACATCTCGTTACCATTTCCTGTAAAATTATTTCAGAGTGACATTTTTAATCATTTTTTGTACTTAAATTAGACAAGGTTTTGTAAAAGTGAGTGATTTTTTGATAAAATAAAATCACATGTTTAATACATATAGGGATTTGGTAATGTTTAATAAAATTAATTTTTAAAAAATATCTTTATTCAAAACTCGTAAATAATGATAAAATTATTAGATTGAATTAAATTAACTCTTTCAATAGTTTATTTATTTTTTCCATTTAATATTTCCTCCTTTAATATATACGGTATCATTTAATTTCATAAAATGAAATAATTATTATAATCTTACTAATATTTATTTATCAATAGAGTGTGCTGTCTGTCTATCTCAAAAATAGCTTTCTCCAATATCAGTGTCATCTTTTGATGAACTTCTTGAATTATTTGAATTAAAAAAAAACAGGGCATCATATAAAGAAACTACATATGAACATAACGATACGACGATGGTATAGGAAGTACCTGTTTTTGGCATTGTCTGAATTGATATATGAGGTTGACGGGAGCTAACTTTGTGATAGACAGACAGTCGTAGTTTTTGCACCTCTGTAGAAAAGAATGCACCCATGTGCTCTGTTTATATA
>BMAW01057551.1:465-16883 GCA_019974015.1 Nephila pilipes | reverse complement strand
ATTGACTTAATTTTTTTTTTTTTTTTTATGTTTCTTGTTTTTTAAAAAATCATGAATGATTATTTTAGAATATCGGAGAAACATTTGTTGAATCTCTAGACATTATAACAACATTTTGATATTTCAGTGGCTGCAATAAATTAATGTTTTTTGCATCTCCTTTTGTAACTTTGATAGTTAAAATCTGTGTTTAAACATCTATAGAAGTTTGAAATAACTTTTACTCCTAAAAATATTTACCCTGTTTATTACCAAGAAATATCTGTTTCAGTGAGATATTGAAGTAGTATCATGCAATTATTTTCAGTAAGCTTCTCAATATGATACTTCTGATATGAATATTTCCCGAACCAATAGCTGAA
This sequence comes from Nephila pilipes, assembly GCA_019974015.1. Lineage (NCBI taxonomy): Eukaryota > Metazoa > Arthropoda > Arachnida > Araneae > Nephilidae > Nephila > Nephila pilipes. Next base: position 16,521 of record BMAW01057551.1, on the reverse strand, counting down.
TCAGGTTTTAGAACAAAAACTCAAAGAGTAAGCGTTGAGATAGGAAACATTTCAAATAGATTCCAAAATTACGAACAGAAGAATTGGGTTGAGGAAACGTAAGATTTGCTGAAGCACCAATCACTCAAAAACCAGAAAGGTACCATAATATAAGATCTATATGATTCATTAACGACTTATGTTTAGAGAATCAGAGCTCTTGTATTCATCATCTATTCAAACATTGGATGCAGCTTTGTCCCATATTCAGTTGATTTCAAGCAGATTTCCTTTTTCAGGCGACGGAGAGTATTATATTGAGCCAGATACCGTTATATATATGTGTGTGTGCATATGTTGCAATGACGTTTTCTTGGAAAGAAGTTTCAAGCCTTTTATAACGATAACTTTTTTTTATATATATTTTTAAGTCATATTATATACAGATAAGATGAACACAAGAAACTCAAAGAGCTAACAGCACAAACAAAAACAACCAAAACGTTTCTAATGGATTTCTAAATTCTATTTTTTGAAATCTTGTCCGATAGTTGCATAACATAAAAATGTTCTAAAAGCTTTCCGGCAACTTTATTGGCTAATATTCTTATTTAATTGAGTGATGTTATATTATTAATGGATTAAAGTCATGATTGATATTTCCCCTAGACGGATATTGAATAGTTGGATAGCAAAAGTGCAATTCCTTAGAAGGTATAAGACCAAATAAATAAATAATGTTCCCTCGAGATGATTGTGCTATTAAATCTCGCATTGAATACCCCTCTCCACAAGAATGTATCCTTATGAATCCTCTAGTTATACATTTGCGGTGAAGATACTCTAATAATTTATATTTATATTTATCTACTTATAATTTATATTTATCAAAATAAATTTATAACATTTAAATTAAATCCCAATTTGTGATACGCGATATCGTAATTCCCAGGTTTATTGTCTTTTCTGTAAACTATAGTTAAGAAGTAACTAAATTGTTCTTTCAAACATTATATATGAACTGATAAATAGTTAATTTCACATGCTTGTTTCAATGATTATATAAGCAAAAATTCAATTCAGTAAAATATTGCAATAAATTCTGTATTACCATATTTATAGTAAATACTTTCAAGTGGGCAAATATAATTAAAGAGAGTAAACCAAATCCATAGTATTGAGAGGGACAAGTTACAATAAATTTTGACATAATGGGCAAACATAGTGAGCAATGTAAGCAAAATATATTGTTTAATGGTATGAAATATCACAATAAATTTTGATATAATGTGCACAAACATAAATAGGTAGTGAAAGCAAACGTTATCGTTTTGTGTTTGCAAACATAATTTGGTGCTCCAAAAAAAAATTGTTCTTAGCTTAACAATTAACCAATCAACATTACTTGAGTGATGCTAGTTATATTTGTGATATCATAACCATTGCTTTAAATGTAAATTACTACAAAAAGAAAAAATATTCAGGTTAAAGCACCAATAATTTACCAGTAAAAGAAATATTTTCTGTAGAATTTATTTTCGAAATGAATACTATACATAAGAATATTGATATTCATTTGTATACTAATAATAAAGAGCATTAAGATAAAATAAGAAATTCAAAATTAGTTTGGTTTTAATAACGGCGCACTAGAAGCAACGTGAAGGCTATTGGCGACGGACCTCGTAATTTTGAAACTCTGTCAAGTGACGAGGATGATACCTGAGTTGGCAGTCCCTCTCCTAACTTCCACACCTCGCGAACGGGAGAACTTTGGGCCCCGGCAGCATCAGCCCCGTGGCACCCATTTTGGCATCAGTCACGGCTACACGGCGGGTCTTTAGCGGCCAAGGCTCGAATCCACGACTGAAAGAAAACCATCGGCCACGAATCCGAAACCATGAGCACTAGGCTACCGCGGCCTCAAAAATTAAAGATCAGATGGATTCTTTTTAAAATTTGTAATAATAAAATGTAGGTAGAATCCACATAAAATCAAAAAATATATTAATAAAATGGTAGATGAACTATATATTTATAATTTGAAGCTAGAATGTAGTGTATGTGAACACGTACAGTTATCAAAATTAAACTAGAAATCTACTGAAGATTTAATTCAGAAATTGGATCTACGAAATGATGTTGTCTTACGGTTTTTCTCATATTTTTTAACAATGATGTATTATGACCAAAAGCAAAACCAAATTTGCTTGTACATTGGCCATGTTTGCTTCAAAATTTTCATCAGGCGGTATGGAAATAATAGTTTCATTTTGGATCTTTTTAACAAATATAAATTACTGATAAGGTCTGGTTAAGCACACAGGCACTTTACGCTAACAATACCAAATTTTAAACAAACATTTGCAAATGATAAATTTTCTTTAAAACACAACATTGTAGTAACTATTCCCTTAATTTTCCGCAAATAATAAAATAAAATCAAAAACGAATTTATGAAAAACTTGAATAAATTACAAATAAGCAGGAAAAACTTAACAGAATTGTAAATCTTTTTATATTCATTATTCAAAAATATTTCCAGAGGACCGGTTATAAGTTTCTTTGATAAAGTGATATTTGTTTGGTATGTATTATTTTATTTCTCCGCATATGTACCTCATATTTAGTGTTAACTATCAACTCCAAAAGAGAAAGGCATCAAGACACTCAAACCAACGCTATAATTAGAACATAAAGCTCGCGATTCCTTCAAAAACTTTTGATCTGAATAAAAATAACTGCTTAAAATTGGGTTTCCCTGGGTGAGCAAAGTATTATCTAAAGTATCGTCTCGCATTTTCAACGTCCTCGCCAAAAATTATTTCAATTTTTCCTCATGGGACATTTTAACTGAAACAAACCAAAAGCGACTAACACTTCTTCACTGAAAGCATTCGAAGCTAATGTCGTACATAGAATGAATGATCTTCAAGAATATCTTTATATGTGCGAATGAATACATCGTAGTGAAGAGAAATTAGGGAAGGTTTGGTCACTGGATTTGAATTGTGTCTGAACAAACAGGAAAGCTTGGTAAAAAACATTTTTAAATATATCAGATGCCGAAGAAAATATTTCTTGAATGTTTTGAATTTTGAATATTCTTTGAGAAGTTAGTGACTCGAAACATATTGATAAAAACAAGAAAAATGATAAATGAAAAAATGAAAAACTCCATTTAGCTCTGAATTATATTTAAAAAGAGAAATAGCTTTATTCACATAGGATGTGAATCTTATTTTGGTAAATTCTTCGGTGGAAAATGATTATTTTTTACCAAATGCTTGAAAATAACATGGCATCTATTAAATTATACTTTATTTCTATCAATCTTTCAATTTCATCATCCCTTTTCCCTTTAAAAAAAAGAGTTTTTAATACATGAAATTGTACAACTCATTAACTAAGAGAACATTTTTGTTCTACTTTATAATAACTTATGTTTGATTATGAATTATCATTCACATGATATCAAGAATCCAAGTTTGACAAGCTTGCAACAAATATGTTTTTTATAAAACTCAAATAGGATTGATTGAATCAACGGTTCAGTTAGATTATAATTACACAAATTTAAAATGGATCTAAACGTACATCCGTGTTGTTTAAACATTAAATAATTTCATATTTGTGATCAATTTTCAGATGAAATTTAAGCGAATACTACTTTTCGAATTTTCCAAATACAAGCAATAAGTTATTTAAAGGATATAGTTATTGAAATTTTTTTGCTGGCCTAAGAAAACACAACTGATGTCTTATGCGTAATGGTATCTCATAGGCATCCCTTCGTCATTAATATGCATTTAGTTAAGGCGTTCTTCGACTTAAATCAAAAATACAAATGCGTTTTCGTGATAATAAGTATAAAAAAACAATAATTGTGACCCAAGAGTAATTAAAACTAGATAAATTAGTCGAATATGTATCTGTAAACTCATAAGAATCCAAGAATATATACGGTGATTCAACCTAAACTGAGCATTGCCTAGCAATCGAAAGATATATATTGGCTAGGTTTTTAAATTGTTCAATTTTCACACTCATGTCTTATCATTCACTAAAAAACCCGAATGCATTTAAAATAAATTATGACGGCATGATTTTAATGTTATATTTTTATCGTTGAATTACTATAAAATGCATTGAGTAAAATTAAAGAAATTAATCATCATTAAGGGAAAGTATATTCAATTAAATGTAAGTAAAAAAATATTTTTGCAACGGGCTTTTATTTAAAGAAAGGCTGAAATGTATAAAGTTTTTTTTAAGTACAAAATAATATAAATTATATCAAAGCACGAGGCACTTAATTAAGATAACTAAGTAATTATCGATAAATTAAGTACCAGAGCTACTTACTTATAAATGAGATAACAAAAAGTATCAAGTCTCAACCTATCACTGTAAATCATATAATATTAAAAAAAAAATACTTTTTATACCTTTCATTCTTACTTGTATCCGTTTGGAAATGTAAGACTAAAAATTAGCTCTTACGTGAGCTACACGTATGTGGAAAATTTCAGCTGAATGGGACGTTAAAGGCCAGAAACGGGTCCCCAGCCAGTCACTGCCTGAGCAAACCACAGGATTGTGTTGTCATCGGAGTTATGAGAGTGCGCGAAATGATAGGAAGTGGGTTGAAATTTGAGTTTAAAGATTTTGATCTGGAACGACATAGAAAGTTAAAAAAAACTTGTCATAAGGATGGCATAGGAATATGTGCTGTCCTATTTTAACACATTCAATAAAAGACATAAATATTCCATAGAAATTTTTCTTTTCTTTCCAGTCTGTATGTGTGCTCGATTTTTTAATTCCAAAACACAAGATTTGAGACAAATTATAAACATTCATAATTAAATAACCTAAAACAAGGGAATGTATTAAATAATTTGCAATACGTTCTTTCTTTTTTTAACTTATAAATGTTAATAATTGAAAACATTGAAACGGACGTAATAATCGGTAGTTAAAAAGTGAAAATACTGAACTCTGTGCAGATGTTTGGATTGAAATAATTTTACATTTTTCGTAGTTCTAGGTAAATAAGGATCTTTTAACATCAGTTTCTTCTCTTGTTTTCCTGCTTGCGGTAATGAGAAATATCTTCTAGAAAAAATTTGCTTTTGATATAATTATTCAAATTTTTAATTTGTGTTGAAGCATTAAGCAATGTAAAGTTAAAGAGAAAGTGATTGAATAATTTTAAAAATATCACAAATTCTGGAAAAAATGGTTAGAATTAATGACGAAAATAAAATTTTCTGTCTTTCCCAATATCAAAATTCAGAGATAAAAACATTATATTTCTTTTATGATTCTGTTATGGTATGTTTAAGGTTGTATGAAATCTAAGTGAAAGAATTTGGACCAATTTTCGCTTTTCTTCTGTAAAAAATATGACAGCAGTTTTTAGTAGTCTTGAAGTTTAGAAATTTAATGTTTTGTTCACAGATATGCAAACGTTCAGTTGTCTCTTTTATTTCTTCAACTCTAATCGTATAAAGAGAAGCTACATTCGGTTTTGAAAAACGGGGGTAAGTGTCGCGGACTCTATTTTTCCACTTGGATATTTTCTCCGATGTTCAGCATCCCAATAATACGGGGCTCGGGGTGATTCCATGAAAGGTACGATTCAAAAGGTTGTCAACTGAAAAGCGGCGTATTACTTTCTTTTCACTTTCCCGAAATGGAAGGGTAATCCACTCTTCGTCGCAATGGGCCTACTGAAGCTGACGAGTGAATAAAAGGTAATTTCGAACAAAGATTGAGAGAGAAATCGGTTCCCTTTTCATTTCTCTAAAACATGCCGAAAGACGGCGTAACAAATGGAATCGAGTTATAGTCCACGGAACGACATAAAAAACATAGAAAGAGGCGGCTTTTATATTTCTGTGAGAAAATTGGGTGGGGAGGAAGTACGGATGAATATACTTGCTGATGAATATACGGAATCAAATACTGGCTGACAACCTCCTATTTTACATTATCAATGTAGCAACAAATAGATTTACTCTTTAATTATTTGTTTTTCATGCCGCTTGGAAAGTATTTTATACATATCTTCATAAGTTTTAGATCACTAAATCTCTGTTTTTGTTGAAATCATATCATTAAGATTTCTTTTTTCTCTTTCAGGGAGATGAAATTACGATTTCCCCCTTCTTTTAAAACTACCAATTTACCGATTGTTTCATAGCATTAAGACTCAAGGATTGTCCTGACCACTCGCATTACTTTTTGAAATCTCAAAGTGTACATCTTACATTCTCTTTGGTTCTTTACCTTAGTATTTCTGTCATTTCTAAAAATGAAACCTCGGAAGCGGAACGATAATATGATTTTTAGGATTTTGAAACAGGTTAATGCCAATCGTAACTCATTGTAAGTTTTGAATTGGCACTATACACTTGCAGAAAAGGAAAAAAAAAAGCATTTGAAGCTTATATGCCTGTTTTCCCTACGTTACAAGGAATTCACTTCTACGGATTCTTGCACGAGAGGGAATCCCACTTTCCCCCCACTTTTTTCTGAAAAAAAAAATGTCAGCACTTTTTATTCATTTTATTTTTCAAATTGGATGGGCAATTTATACCAGTTTGATTGCTGGCCAGGGCATAGCACTTAAAGTGATATCAAATAGATGCAAATATGTCCATTCAGCAACTTTTGTAGTAGATAAAAGTATTCGATTCACTAAGTTTTCTTTCGATTTTTACATAGAAAATTCCGAATTCTTTAGGTCTCACAAAATTAAACAAATGGTACTTTCTAATCTTCGTTAATTTAATATATATATATATATATAATCTTGTGACCACTCCTCCGCGGTCGAATGGGCACAATCGCTAGATCATGTAGCGGAAATTGCACGCTAAATATGTCGCGTCTCAATGTCCGCACGCTGGGATGATGTAGAAGAAAAGAGAAAAGATGCCGAATCAGGTGTCATCTTCATCATTTTAACCGTTCTTCTAGATTACGATATCTTCCGCCATTAGCTTTCACTTCCAAGTACATCCTTAATAACCAATCATTCTTATCAGATATAACATATACATCATAGCCTGCATGATAACCTATCAGAGTAATAACATTCAATATACTCCAGATGTAGATATAAAATGCCAGTTTGAGGACAGGCGGATCCCTCGCCGTTATCTTGATGGATGGGGAGATAAGGAGAAACGTTAACTGTGTTGTTAGACGGGGCGTTTTTTACAGACCGTTATCGTTTTTATGTGTTCGATACGTGTTTAAAAATTAAAATTCTGTACATTAAATTAGTATTGAATTTTCTTAATTAAGAATATATTAGAGCAAAAAGTAGATCTAATCAGCTTTTAGTATTATTATTTTTTAATTTATAATTAAACTGAATTCTGAAAGGATTAGGTGAGCGATATTCTTACTTAATAAGGTGAATGAATTGGATAGAATTAATACAATTGCTCCTAACTACAAGATTGGAAGCAAATTTTAATTCGACAGAATGAGACGAACTTTATGGAGAGAAATAATTTACCGCTTAATGTGTTTTTTTTATTGAAAGCTATTTCAAAATAAATATTTTTAATTATTGAAAACTAAAGTACTTTGCGCCTGTGGTGCCAACTGTGAATGATTTTAGCCCCGTCTAACAACACGGTTATCACTTCTTATCTCCCCCTCCATCAAGATAACGAAGAGAGATCCGCCGTGCCCTAGAACCACCATCCATACTAACTCTATTGGAGCTTCGCTTGCCCCAGAATGGCATTTTATATCTACGAAGGGGTACAAAAATTTGTACTTACTAGGAAGTAATTTAACTTGTATCTTTGTACCAAGGAACAATACTAGACATCTTGATCCGTTTTGCGTTATAAATTGCATACACATTTTTAAAATTTTGTATAAGAAATATGAGGTATTATTTGACATCTAGTGGGGTTATTGACTAAGTGAATTAGTAACTACAATAATAAACCATTGTATATGATGAAATTTGAGTGTCAACCTACCCACCGTTTGTATGTAATTGATGGTGCTTGCTCTTATCTGGGTATGTTACACATAACATAAGGAAATTTAGGGCTCTCCATTAATAAACTTATAATCTTCATAAATTCTTTAAAAAACAATAATGTGACTGACGTATTTTTTTCTGATTTTTTCTCCCCACTCTAAAGTCCATTCTAAATTTTGAATGATGAAATAAAAGTTCAAGCCATCTTGATATCTGATTTAACACGGAAGGTTGATGGTTTTCGTAACGTCCTACAGGAGGAACACGAAAGGGACGGATCTAGTAAGTATGCGCAACATTAAAACGAAGAGGATGACACTTGAGTTAGCGTCCTGGCTGAAATTGCCGACCACGAAGCCCACGACCTTATCCAGTGCACTTGATCACGCGGAATAACATCGAAATAAATATTTAGTTGCAAATTAAATCACGTCCATTCTCCTGAGAGATGCTGCGATATTTAAAGATCCAAATAATTCTCTGTCTTTTCAACAAGCTTCAAAGTTACGACGTTCGTCATCAGTTAAAAAATATTCTTCCTTAGAATTATAGCAACCATCGTGTTATTTTCTGATTTCTTAAGAAATTAAATTTGAGAAGTTTTTTTTTCAATATTACTTTCATAATTCGTGATTGTATACTAGGGAAACGAATCTATGCTGTTTTCTGAGGTCAAGATCACTTTAGGGTTATTATCGAATGTACGAGTTTGAAAGCAAAATTTTAGAATATGATCTAGTTGAGAATAATTTTAATTTTAAAAATATGAGGCAACTTAGAGAATTGCATTTAAAATTCAAAAACAAAGAAACGTTTTGCTATTTGCGTGAAATGGAGATGTACGTTTTGTACTTGAAGTAATTGATTATTTTGTTTGAAACCGGTACACTGAAGGTATTTCATTTAATTGTTGCTTAAAATGGGAATAAATTATAATTTGTTGAATTCTCTGACTGTCGTTTTCAGCATTAATCTATAACAATAAAGATTATACAAAAAAGAGTTCATATGTACTGCACAATAATTCAATAAGTACTTCCATAAACACATCAACATAGAAAGTATAGAAAGCGTGTTCTAATTGGTTCATATGACCAATCAGTTGAACATTCTATGGAATTAACACATCTAAATATTAATTTCCATTCGGAATAGATATACAAGATAGTTCGATAGCATGAATTCGTTACCGAAGGATGAAGTGTTCATGGATCTAAATTTTGCGACTTTAAAGCTGTCACACGGCATGGAAAGCGACAGTAAGCTAAGCGGACCGATGGCTCAAAATGTTGCCTGGGTTGAGTAAAACGAGCCGAAACACAGGCGTAATCAAGGATACGGAACTTTATTTTAGATTAAAAAAAATTGCCATCTGATTTCCCTATTCTACCAAAGCAGCAGAGTTTATTATACTTTATGTTCGAATCGTTTTCTTTTACCACAAAATATATGTGTGTTTCATACTTCGTCTCTTTTACTTAACCCAAGGAGGTATATATTTTTATACTTTAAAATGAAGAATTCAATTTTTCAGGGATATTTATACATTTTAAAGTTACATTATAACAAACTGATTATAACCTAAGTCTCTTCCTGATACGAAAATAGGGAAATACGAAAAATAAGTCCAGGCTCTTTGGCGGAAGACAAAGGGACAACATTTTTAATTTGCACTATAACAGATATTTTATGCAGTTGTTCTACTGAAGTTTGAAAAAAAAACGTAAAATTTACACAATCAGTGAAAACTCAATTTTTTAAATAACTGTGAATCAGTGGCGTTTTCTCTGTAGAAGGAAAGGAGAATAATTCAAGATAAAAACCAACGTTTTTAAACGGCAGCAAAGTTTATTAAAATAAATTATTGAAATATTAGTTAAAACTTTGTAAAAAACCTCATATCTCTCTCGTCTTTAAGATCACTCTCTCTGCGTAATTCAATATATCTTCCATAGATGAAGCCAGGATACTACACAAATTACGGTACTAAAAAAATCTTTGAAATATTAGTTAAAACTTATCGCAAATGTCTAAATATTGCATTGTTAGGCGAATAAGAACGATTCCCAAAGTTTCAGAGTTCTAGCTTAATGGGAAGTTGGTTAAATTAATGATCGAAAATTTGATGACACACACTCACACACATATATATATAAAGAGGGGGCTAGCCTATGTCTAGGGGTATAATGATGAGAAGTAATTTTATTAACGTAGGATTGACGGAAAACACAAACACATACATTGAATCTCAAAAACAAAGTCATTAAAATAATTAACACACTCACACACCAAGTGAAATTCAGAAAAATGCTTTAATTTAAAAAGGAAAGTCCTTCGATACCAACCGAACATAAATTAAAACTATTGAATTTACGTTGTATGAACACATTTGGAAGGTTTAAATAGAAATATGAGATTGACCTAACTCACGCGGAATGAATTCGGTGGATAGCAATTTTGAAAAGTAGAAAAGAAGTGATTTTTAATGTGCGTGACTGGAATTAGGTTCCAGCTCAGGGAGAAAATTTTTGAAAAGTCCTGGTTATAGCAATTTGGAACCCATAGGTGTCACGTTAAAAAAAAAACCCAATGGGGAGCTAAAATATTACATCCGTGTTTGCAGGTGTCCAGGGCACTCCGCTTGTTTGTTGAACAGTATTTGTAACCCAAATGAGGTACTGGGGTTGCGACGTGTGAGCCCTTTTAACAGCTGAAAAGTTTTCGAACGATTGTTCGAGAAGGGCTCGAAGGCGTTTGAGGGAAGTTTTTGGCCTCGGATTGTAGTTTGGTTGCTACCTCAGTAGCGCATTGGGGTGAGGTGGAAGTTTGTCAAAAATGTTTTTTGGTTACCTTTTAATGAATGGCATTATTGGCTCTATTTTAATGATCCCTATAAATTTTCACTAAAATACTACGATCGACACAACTATTTATGTTTCTGATTCTCATGCGAAGTGACGTTTAACAATTTTCACAGATTTTGACATACAGGGTGATCAATTTAAAAGAGTACCCGTTGGTTTTTCTTATTTCCCTAACATTTGACAGATGTAGCAAGTATTCTTACAATGAAGTATAATTGTTTGAACCTTGTTTAAGAGGGGGAGACAATTTCCAACATTGTTGAACTGTTACAACTTTATTTGTGAGGTGAAACACAAAAGGAGACGCGCAATTTTACTCCATTTACGCATCTCTCGATCCTTGTGTTAATGAGTGATATCGGATTTCAAAAAGAGTCTACTTTATGTTATAATCGATACAATTATACAAAATTGTATCGACATATTTTTAGGTATTAAATATTTTGAATTTTTTTCATCACTTTTAGATGGTAATAATTTCAAAGATTATGAAAAATAATTTCTTTACGCGAGTTTCAGTTCTTAAAGTAAATTTTACGCATTTTTTTTATGTATGTAAATTACGTAGTGAATTGTAATATATGGACATTTATGTCCAGATTAAATTGGCACGTGGTTAACATAAATAATTATGTAACAATCAGAACAAAGTTCTACTGAAATAATTATTTAATTCAATATCATTAATTTTCACTATTCCGAGTCCATCTGTTGTGCGAAGTGTTTCACAATACTGAGGAAAAAATATTTCATGTATACGCAATCAGAGAAAAGATTGTCATCAATAGCGTTACTTTCAAAAGACAATGAACCTTTAAATATTTTAATAGAATCAACAACAAACATTTTTTATGATAAAGTATTCAATTATTTTGCGAAAAAAGATCTCCACTGCGAGTTAATTTAAAAATAATTAAAAAAAAATATCATATATTTGTTTTATGTAACTATATCCATTTTAGAATCAAAATAAATAAACTCATTACTTTTGTCATTTTTAGTAATTTTTATGGAAATAAAGTTTCCCTATCAGCTATTATCCCTACACGTTGCCAGTCTAAATATTTTTATGTCTGTTAAGAACATGAGCATTTGAAATCATTTGTTGACTGAATAATTTTTTGGACCAAAATAATTGGAGGTAAGAAAACTTATTTAAATGCGAGGAAAATTTGTGTATTATTTTTCAAAGTGGTTTTCTTAAACATTTTTGTTCGAGAAAAGTATGAATATTCTTTTCTCTAGACATATAACAATATTTCCTCCTATTTATTATTTTAATTATTAGTACGTCTTTAATAAAAGCTAGTTGGAATACTTTCCTTCGTTCTGGTTAATTGAAAAGTATGACAATTCAGATAGAAGGATAAAAGTTTTTTTAATGATGATCAAATTTAAAACATGATTTAAAGTGAAGTGCAGATTTGTCTAAAAGGAAAAAATAAATTATAATTCATGAAATAGCAATTATTAATTTTCTTAAAAAAAAACTAGCTAATTATGATATGCTGCATTAAGCTCATAAGATAAATTAAAATTTTATAATTCTATAAAGTATCATTTAATTTTTTTGTTGGGATAAATTTAAAAATCTACCAATCCTAGTACCAAATATAAGATATTTATTAGTTGGTAATTCTATTTTAATAAAAATTAACAATAGGGTCCTCATTCAAAAAAAATTAGTCCATCTGGATTTTTATATTTTCCCATGTACAAGAATGGGTATACCTGGTTGTTGTATATTTAAAAACACGCTAAAGGTAAGGTATCTTAAATCCTATACTTATAGAAAACAGGGCAATTAATACTCACCATGCAGATTTTATACAACTTACTTTTACGGTTGTAGACGCATTCACCTAATTCAGGTAATTTTGTGAAATCACCAATTGTACAAGAAGCTGTTAAAAAAGTTTGTTTTCTGTTTGGAATTTCTGCTCAATTGATTATCAATTTGGGTCTGCTTTATTTCAAGCAACTTCAAAATGTTTAGCACATTAAGATTACAACTAAGGTCCCCCCCCAAAAAAAATGGTCCAAATGAAAGGAAACACCTGAATTTACTACCCATATTACAGAAAATGTCTACATTTGTTCTAACAAAGTAGTTTAAGTATGTTTCTGGTGTATAAAGAGTGATCAATAATACGATTACTAGAATACTAGAAGCACCATGTACACCATTTCAATTGTTGACAGATACGAGGATGAAAAAAAAAAAAGATAGTGTCAGTATAACCGATGCGTTGCATGAGAAATACCTAAGCTATATAATACAAGAACATGACGATATAAAAAATTAATCAAAAATCCAATGTACCAAAGTTACAAGAAGAGAACATAAACAATTTAACTAAAGGGGAAATAAAAAAAAAAAAACAATAATCATGACTCATTGATTTAGTAGATAAAAAGAATTCAAATGGCAGATGTCTTAAACTAAAGACAAAGAGTTTCATGGTCCCTACAGAATTATTGTTGTTATATCGAATGACCGATGCGTTTTAGTTTTTTACTGTTTAGATTATTGGTTTCCTATTTTCATTCGGTAAAAGTTGAATATTTCTCTTTTTATACATAAATATTCAACTTTATTTCTTCTTTGCACCTGTCTTTGAGAATTTGTGGAATTTCTATTTCGGTTTACAACATTTGGCTCTTGAGATTGTTTGGTACCTATAAAACATTGTGCAAATCAGTCAAAAGTCATATTCAGAGTTCAAAAATACGAGGTGTGTTGCCAATAGCCTTCGTGTTAGTTCTCATTGTGATGTTGATAAACAAATACACTCTAAGCCGGGCGGCCAGTAGTTTGCATCTACTCATAAAGGCACTCATTTAAACTGGAGTTTGCAACATTGTACCCATATGAATCGATAGTTAATAATTGTTTATTGCTATATTTCTTAAGACTTTGCAATTTCTAATCATAAGCTTAGATCTTGAAAATTCCCTGAAGGTAATCGCAAGAAAATTTGGATTTAATTGCTTTATGGTACAATAAAACCAAAAATACAAAATTTTTATTATGTTACAATTCTAATTTTTTGAAACTATGTTTAGTAATTTTTATTTTTCCAAAAATTTTTACATTATTTAAATTGTTATGTGTTTAGAATTAGAAAAAATTATCTATGATTAGGCGCAAAATGTTCGAAAAGTGGTTAGTAAATAAAATGCTTTTCGCCAAATGATTGAGATACTCATTGATTATTAGAGGTTTTATTTTTTAAAATCTAAGATCTTTAAGTTAAGTTTTCTTTCAAGGAAGTTCTTAAGCTTTCAAGCATAATTTTGCAAAATTTAAGATTGTATTAATTTTAAATTTATTCTAATTTGTGTGTGTAGAATTTTGCTAAACCTTCAGCAATAATGTGTAAATTAACTTTTTCGAGTTAGTTGACTAATACATTTTCAACTTCCTTTAGTTCTCTAGAACCATAGTAATTTTATCTAGTTCTTATAAAATTGAGAAAGTTATGAAAATTTGTATTCTTGAGATGATTGTGCTTTAGCATTTACGGTAATTAAGGGATCCTTTTTCTGAATGAAATTCTTGGAAAAAGGGAAAATTAAAAACTAGGAAAAAATATTTTGTCCATTTTGATATATGAATTAAAAAAAAAAAAAAAGATACAGAGAAAATAAAGAAAAAAAATCAGATCGAAAATGACTTGCTAAATTTTAAAATATAATACCTAACTAAAAATACTGAAACAAGCTGTAGAAATAATTTTGTCGCATATTTTATTTTTTCGAAAACGACTTTTAGAATCCTTTTCATTGATTATATTTTTGCTTTCTTCGATCGAATTCAAGTATGACACTGTAAAAATGAGCATGTAGCTATTATTTAAAGAACTTTAAATAATATATTTCCATATAGGGGGAAATAAATGAAAGATATACATGCTGCTTTGTTAGAACTCTAACTAAAGATTTTAAAACCCGTTTCCGGAATACTAATTCTCATAAAGCGTATCTAAGAGGATTTCTGTTTTCTTTTTAAATTCTTATAAAACTGGTCGTTTTTGTATACTTCGTAGGAAGGGGGGGGAACAAAAACCTCAGAAATGCATTTTTCCCAACATCAAAATATTTTTTCACTCCTACATTTATTTTCATGGGAGGGGGAGGGGAGGAGTAATCCACTAATACGTTTTTCAAGCTTCGATTGTGAGAAGTATCAAGCCATAAATGGAGAGAGAGAAATGCCCCCTTTTCACTCAAAAAGCAAGTGAGAACGTTTCTCGATTTCGCTTTCCTTTCATGTTACAATGAACCCTGGAACAGCTCCCCCATCATAAAAGGGCTGTTCAAAAACCAAAGCCGCCACTGCGTTAATGGTGATCTCAACAAGTCCAGGGAGGCGTGTAATAGCAAATGCAAAGTGTAAAGCACTTACTGGATTTTCGGAATGAAAAAACGAGAGGGCCATTGTTGTTTAGTGTCAGCTGCAGATACTTTATAAAGTCATTTTAACAAGCGAATCGTTTCCTCTTCAGTTTATAAAATATCATTTCCGTGCTACAAAACACCATAATAACCCCCATAGTCAGATTCAGGCCTCGCCATTGAGAAGCATTGTGAGGAATTCAATGGATTAAATTCACAGATAACTGGCTCCATGTCAAAATCACGTGACTGCTACAAAAACAAATTGAAGGCTTCCTTCAAGTGATTCCGAAAGTAAGAATCGATGAAAGCTCCCTGGACTGGAAGGAGGGAGGGGGAGTTACTTAGTGCGGACGAAAGTACTCATACAATACTGGTCATATGGAGCAGAAGTAAATAGTTCTCTTATGAAAGAGAAATTACAAGCTTTATTTTTCTTAATTTTCATTATTTCGCTTGATTTCAAATTAGGAACTTCTTAGATGCTTTTAATTTTTTTCAATTTTGCTCTAATATTTTCTATTTTCTTATACTTATGTTTTGACAGCTATCATGAAGTTTGAAAAGGACGTCACAGAGTAATAAATATTTCCTAGACAGACAAGTATTGTAGAGCTGTTTCCCCACCTCGATTCTTGCCCTCCTATCTCCCCCCTCCCCATTCAAAACAAGAGAAAAGGAGAGTAATTGAATCTCTGTCGTTCTTTTACACCATGGGTGTCTAAACTATGACCGTTTGAGGGCCACATTGCAAAAAAAAAAAAAAAAAAAAAAAAAAAAAAAAAAAAAAAAAAAAAA
>BMAW01057547.1:0-28664 GCA_019974015.1 Nephila pilipes | reverse complement strand
CTAAACTATTTTCAGCATTTATTTCAGAATTCTATTGTACCTCAATGATGGAAACATGCAATTATTCTCCCTGTTGCATTTGCATCGGCACTTAGTAGAACAATATTTAAATTTAGAACTTCCTTTAAATGCTTGATGCTCAGATTCTTTGACCCGTAAAATATGATCTATGGTTTTTAGGCAAATAAATTAACTCAAAAGGATTATTCTCACTGAAATACAAATAACAATAAACTTTATTCGCTCATCTTCACAAATTCTAACTACAAAAACAGCGCTCCGGCGAATCTACTCTAAATTCTATTTTACAAGATGAGTAGTTCGCAGCTTCTTCTCGCGAACGCGACACTCCCACCTTTTGAGTTTGTACCAGAAAACTCAAAATCAAAGATTTAGTCTCTGGACAGCCTTGACTTTACGACCCCGTCTGGTAGTTTGGATAGGTTGAGTCATCCTACTTGTCTGGTCCATTTTCTTAGCTTGGGCACTAGTTCCTGTTTGTCTACAAACTTTTTGACGAAGAGAATCTCCAGAAACAGCATTAATTTCCAGGGAATACAAACATTGTATTGGACGTAAGATTTCAGCACGAGCTGTTCTCATCTTTGCCAAACGTACAATACCATCCTTGCCAGGAAAAGTTTCTGTGATCTTTCCTAGTGGCCAGCAAAGCCTTTTTAGATTTTTGTTCTCTACAAGAACCACTTCTCCTACAATAACACCATGACTTCTTCTAATTGTCTTTGTGCTTTGTCTTAAATGACCCAAATATTCTAGTCGGAAACGCTTACGAAGGTCTTCACGAAGTTTAGCTCTATACAAAAACCTTTTTTGAAGACTAATAGATTCTAAATGGTTCAAGATCAGGTACACCACATTCTTTTAATTCTTGTAAGAACATAGAAGGAGTCAGTGGCTCAAGCTCATTGTCATCTGAAACATAAGTGAGAGGTCTAGAGTTGACTTAGACATTCATTCACATTCACATAATAGAGAATTAAATTCTTCGTATTTTAAACAGGCTTTTCCTAGGACTCTTTTCAGTAGATCTTTAACCAAGGCAATTAGACGCTCCCAGCATCCACCCCACCAAGGAGAAGCAGGGGGTATAAATTTCCATACAATTCTCTTTGCAGTCCCATCAGCAATCACTTTATCTCAGTCAATCTTCTGCAGAAGGTGATCGGCTTTAACAAAATTCTTACCATTATCGGTATAGATAATTGCAGGTCTTCCTCTGCGAGCTATAAATCGTCTCAGTGCAAGCAGAAATTTGTCAGTAGACATGGAAGACACAAGTTCCAGATGTACAGCTCGAAATACTGCACATGTAAATAAAACAATCCACGATTTACTTCCATCTTTCAAGAAGACAGGTCCAGCTAAATCTATTCCTGTTACTTCAAAAATGATTGCCTCCTTGATTCGGTCTTCTGGGAGAGGAGCAAAGTTCACTGAAGCAGACTTGGCAATAAACCTTTTGCACTGAGCACATTGACGGATTACTTTACGTACTGTTCTTTTGACCTTTAAAATCCAATATTTCTCTCTAAGGCATGCAATCAAAGCCTGAATCCCACAGTGCATGAGTTCCTTGTGCTTATATACAATAATACTTGTGACAACAGGGTGATCAGAAGGCAAAATAACTGGAAACTTGAAATCTTCAGTATCTTCTCTGAAAGTCAATCTGGTCTTCATTCTAAGCAACCCATTTTTATCTACCACATATGGTATATTTTTTAATTTTTCGTCATTACTTGAAGAAAATAAGGACTTTTATACAATGAACAAGACTCTGATTTCTGCTTCCTTGAGTTCTTTGGCACTAAGCATGTTTGTTGAAGGAGCAATGTTCTTATTCTTACAGTTATTGCAAAATCTGATGATCCACGCAGTAACTCTTAATAATTTCTCATATGATGAAAATCTACTTAAGAATTCTAGAATATTCTTGGACACACTAAAGAGGTAACAACCGATTTTCTTTTTTCTGCATTTACAACACTCTTATCTGGTGATAAATCAGAGATAGTCCACAATTTCTTTTCGTCTTTTAACCAGACAGGACCTTCCCACCATCTTCTAGCTAACAAAGTGTGTACCGAACAACCCCTAGAAGGCAAATCAGCTGGGTTTAAATTTCCTGGCACATGATTCCACTGACCTGGTTCACTATTAGTCCTTATTTCTTTCACTCTGTTCATCACAAATGTTGCCCACTGTTCATCATTTTTATCCAATATAAACAATTCATGGAATCTGACCAATAATACACAGGTAGATAACCAAATTCTTTTAAATCTTCACATATGGTCTTGGCTAGTCTCCCGCAAATACAACAACCTAAGAGTTCTAATCATGAGATTGAAATATCTTTTAAAGGAGCTACTCTAGATCTTGCTCCCACCAAGTTACAAGTAACTCTTTGGTCATTTTCAACCCTCAAGAAAATGCAAGTAGCATATGCTTGTTGACTAGCATCACAAAATACATGTAAGCTATTTTTTGCATTTTTATCCACTTGAAGCCATCTTGGCACTTCTAGTTCTTCTAACTTATATAACTGTTCTACCCATTTTTCAAATTTAAGAACAATTTCTTCAGGCAAAATGTCATCCCAATTGGCTTTTATTTTCAAGTTTGTTGGAGCAATATCTTAGGACTTAATGTAATTGGGGCAGTAATGCCAATGGGATCAAATATTTTGTGACATTTAGACAGAATATATCTTTTTGTTACTTTTGTAGATTCATTTTTCATATCACAACTCATATCAATTTTTAAAGTGTCTCTTCTAATGTTCCACATAAGACCAAGAACTGGTATGCCTTGTAAAACAGGAAAAGCATTTTATGATTCAGAATCTCCCTTTGATGCATCAAAAGAGTTGTGTTGCCAACCACGCAAATCAAATTTCCCTAGAGCCATAATTTCTTTTGATACTTCAATAAACTTTATCAGTTCAGACCTATTTGCAACACTGGCCACACAGTTATCAACATACATTGACTTCTTTAGTAGTTGCGCTGTTGACTTATAATCGTCAGAAACTCTGTCTAAATGATAATCTAATGTAGCACCCAAAAGAAATGGACTGGATTTAATGCCAAACACCACTCGACAATGTCTGTAAATTTTGACAATATTTGGGTCTCCATCTTGCCACCAAAGAAATCGTAGATAATTCTTGTCATTGTCATTCAAACCAATTTGCAAAAATGCCTTACGGATATCGGCTATTACACCATATTTCCATATTTGAAATCTGTTTAAAATGGATGGTATAAGTTCTACAAAGTTTGGACCTTTCACTAGGCAGTCATTTAATGATGGACTTCCTTTGATTTTTGCTGAACCATCAAATACTGGTCTGATCTTTGTCGTAGAGTTCTCTTTCAAGACAGGTCGATGAGGAAGATAGTGGCAGTTGAAGTTATCTAGAGATTCAATATTAATTTCTTCAATTACACCTTCTTTCCTCCAGTCCTCAAAAACATTTTCATTATCCTGAAGGATATTAAGTGCCTTGATTCTGTCCACTGAATTTTTCAATCTTTTTTCAGACAAACTTTTGTTGGAAGGCAATGTAGGATGATCTTCCAACCAAGGTAGAGAAACAACATATCAACCATCTTTAGCTTGCTTAATGGAATTCAAAAATAATTCTTTAGTTTCATTTTCCAGTTCCGTTTGACTCTGTTTATCAGCAGGATCTAATATTCCCATAGTGTCCAAGCTCCAAAGATCACTTATACTTCTATTGTTTACATGTAACGATAAAACCGTCATGTAACTGTCATTCTTTTCTTCATTATTCTGTTTACCCATGAGAGTCCATCATATCAGAGTTTCCATTGCAACTAATCCACAAGACAGATTCATAATTTTCCCAGTGAAAAGTTTTTCGGCAATGTCAGCATCTATTAACAAATGTACTGCAGATGAAGAATTCAGGAAACAAGCTTCTTGGTCACTTAGGAATATCCCTTTTTCTTTAATCTCTTTTGTCCAGGATCCAACACTCATTCTTGGGATATCAGCACATATTTTTTCTTGATCAAAGGCTTCAAAAGTACAGGGATAATCTTTTTTGGAAGCTACTCACATATACTCTGTACAGATGATGCTTCTGATGACTTTCAACACCACCAAATAGATTATGGGTCATTTCTTCAGTTCCAATTGTCTCCCATTTCATCTTTGTAACAGCTTCTTTACTTATATATGATTTCTGGCAACCTGTGTCGATTAAGGCTCTAACTGGAAATTCAGTATTCTTTCCATGGAGATATACCACCAAAGTTTGTAGAAGAACATTAGCCAAACATGTTGGATTTGTTAAGGACTAAACTTTTCCATGGATGTTTCTGTTTGATCAGCCATTTTATTGGAACCTGGTAATTCCAAATCTTTTGTTCTAGGACACATGACACTATAATGTCTTTTTTGGCACTGAGAACAACTTATCTTGCTTCTGCACTGCTTCACTTAGTGACCTATCTTCAAACATCTGTAACATCTCTTTTTTGATAATATTGCAGTTTTTTCTGACAAATCTAAATCCAAAGCAGGTTTACAATTTCTACTTTCGTGATTCTTTTCATTGCAAAAAACATAAGTTGTTACTGCGAAATTATGATTTCCTGCAAAAAGTCCAGCAGCAGTAGGTGTCTGTCTTTTCAATGGGTGAGTCTTGGCACTGCAATTTTGCTGAACAGAGAAACCTTTCATTGCCAGATTATAATTCGCTCTTCTGCTTCAACTTCATTTTTCAAAAACATCATCAAATTTTCCAACCTTGGTTCTCCTTTTTTATCATTTGCATTATTGTTTCTCTGTCAAGCTCTGAGGATTTCTTCTGATAAACAGGATTCCACAAGAGGGAACAGCATTGCTGCATACTTTTCAGTCGTCATACCAAGACTTTCCAGAGCTCTTAATTGAGTTTCAATCCTATCATACAAGGTGGAAAGTTTCACTTTTTGATCTCTAGAATTCATAGATATTGTTAATTTCAATAATTCTCGTACATAAAACTCCACAAGCAGTTCTCTTCAAAAACGAGATTTTAAAGAATCCACTGCCTTGCAATAATTTTCCCTTGATGGTGAAAAACTCTCTACCAATTCTCTTGCTCTAGAGGAAGGTTTCATGCATTGTATTAGATATTGAAGTTTGTCAGCATCGTCGATATCTGGATCACTGTCAATTTTACTGAACTGACCCCAAAATGGCAGCCAGTCATTTATTTCTCCACCAAATTTCTTTAATTCTAATAAGGGCAACTTGAATTTTCTCTTAGATACACTGTGGGTAGATTCACTTTCATCACTCTCCCTAGCATTACACTTTGTTTTAAAAATCAAATTAATTCTTTTAAATTTTCTATTAATATCATCTGATTCATTAATTTCAGCTATCAATTCTGTTGAGTCTTCATCTGCTTCCAATAACATAGTATTTTGAATTTCTTCATTCAAGATGCAGAGTTCATTGTATTTCTCACTCAACAGTTCAAAATCGGCCATTAAATCGAAACTATGAGTCAAATCATCGCCGGCCGTAGAAATGTCATCGTTAATGGAATCATACAAACGTAAAAATGAAGAGCGAGCTACTAATCTTTTTTTCTTAAGATGCTCCATTTCAATTAACTTAAAGTACTTTAAATATCAAAATAATAATCTAGTTCAAAATTCACTTGCCTCTCTTTAACTTACTGTCCACAAATCGAAATTATGCAGGTCCTGTCACGGACGCCATGTTGCATTTGCATCGGCACTTAGTAGAACAATATTTAAATTTAGAACTTCCTTTAAATGCTTGATGCTCAGATTCTTTGACCCGTAAAATATGATCTATGATTTTTAGGCAAATAAATTAACTCAAAAGGATTATTCTCACTGAAACACAAATAACAATAAACTTTATTCGCTCATCTTCACAAATTCTAACTACAAAAACAGCGCGCCGGCGAATCTACTATAAATTCTATTTTACAAGTTGAGTAGTTCGCAGCTTCTTCTCGCGAACGCGACACTCCCTATTCCGAAACTGGGCAAGGACAAAACTAAAATTTCATCCTACAGACCAGTAGCTTTAACTTCCGTATTTTCTAAAACATTTGAAAGAATCTTGACTGGACGCATATCTTATTTTCTCTGACAATAGAACGAAAACTTCACTCACATCATTACGGCTTTGTACCATTTAAAGACGGTAGAAGTTCCACATACCTCATTAATAAAGCTATCTTAAATGCCAAACGAGAAAAAAATCTTTGTTGGAATTAGCCTGGATATGCCTATGACTTGGTTTATATAGATCAGGGATGGCGAACCAATGGCACGCATGCCACGATAGCCAAGTGCAGGGATGGCGAACCAATAGCATCTGACACAATATTTTGAGTACGCCACCGAACTTAAAGTTCACAATGAAGCATATTACGAACGAACGCGAGTGATCCTATGCTACGGAGTGTTCGGGCGTAGGGCGACGGGCAGGAAACGCGATCGTTTGTTATTGCAGTTACATCGTGGACTACAATTGAACAATACCCACAGTTGTTGGATGTTATGTCGCTTTCAAAATTGATGTTTTTTACAGACATGTTTCAATGAATTGAATGCGAAGCTTCAAGGCACAAATAAAATAATTATCATCATGATAGATCTCATTCGCGCTTTTGACGCTAAACTGCATGTTTTCACACAGGAACAATATCATTACAAGAAACTACAAGTATTTACCAAATTTGAAAAAAAAAAATAATAACAATGATTTCGAAATACATGAGAAACCGGGCAAAGAAACAGTCACTGAAGAATTTATTTCTGTAATTGATTCTTCAATTAATGAATTTTCAGCGAGATTTTCTCAGTTCAAAGAATTTTCGGAAACACTCAAGTCAACACTGTACCCTGATGTGACTTCATTTGATAAACTGAACTTGTCCCAATTCCATTGGTTGGAAATTGAAGAATTTGAAATACAACTGATTGATTTCCAGCCTAGTGCATTATGGATTCAAAAATTTATTGAAACAAGGAAATAATTGGAATTAATTGAAACAGAAAGAATGACAAGCAATATAAGTAAAAATGCCAATAACAAAATTTTGGAAACATGGAATTCGTTACAAGACACATTTAACTGTTTGAAGAAGCTGGATCGTGCTATTTTAACCATATTTTCATCTACCTATGCCTGCAAGTCATTATTTTCAGAGATGAATAACATTACAGACTGGCTTAGAAACCATTTGACAGATGACTCCAATATGCATTCTACTAAAAGTAACATCTTACAACCCTAATATAAGTTATTTGTCATTTAATCTGCAACAACAGAAGTCACACTAATGTTACTTTAATTTGAATTAAGCATATAACTGAGACATTGCAAAATGGTTTTTTTTTTTTTGGTATATTAAGAGTTTTGAGTTGATAGCATTAAATATTATTATTTTCCGAATAATCACGAAGTCAAAATTATTTGATGGCACGTCTATGACCTCATTAAACATTTTTTTAGAAAAAAATAGCACGCTGATACATAAAAGTTCGCCACCCCTGATATAAATGGTCTTTTATACAAATGTCTCCAAATCGGAATTACAAGGGGAAATAGCTCTATTGATTCACAGATTCCTAACTACTCTATATCTTCAGACTCGATGGAGGGGCAGCCTATCATCTCAAAAATATGTTCTAAAAGGAGTCCCCCATGGCAGCGTCCTTTCACCCGTATTATTTACTATTTATATGCATGATATCTTCGAAACACTGGAAACAGGAGTGGAGTGCTCGGTTTATGCAGATGATATTTTTATTTATTGTTCTCATCCGTCCCTGGATATAGTCAGTAGAAAATTGAAAAACATCTTAGAAAATAATTACACAATGGTGCAACTATCGGAAACTATCCCTAAGTCCTTATAAAAGTACAATTGCAGAATTATCAAATAAAAGAATACAAACTTTTCCTAATATTATGTTGGCAGGATTCCCTCTCACTTGGCAAACTTCTATTAAATATCTAGGAGTTTATTTTTCCAAACAAAATCAAAAGCTTACAACAATGAACCACATAAAAAACAAAGCTTTGAAAAAAAAACCAATGGCCTTAAAGGAATAACACATAAGCACTTCGGTCCAAGAGCAAAAGGCTTGATCAAAATAACTAATAATAGTATTAGCAGCATCTTTTATTATACCTGCCATATCATTAATAAATGGTCAGATAATCAGCTCAAACCTGTAAACATCATTCAAACCAAAGCACTCAGAATCGCATTGGGTTTACCACAATGGACTCCAAACATTGTACTTTTACAAATAGCTGATCAGGAAATATTGTTGGAGAAAATAAGAAGGTTAGCGAATATTCTTTATCTCCCAAATTTCGAACGGTGACTTTCCCCCTCTGCATCTCAATATCCCTGATACAATAAATCTAAATATTCTGGAAGAAGACAAAAGCAATATCTCTAATACTTTTCATACATTGAACATTAATGGGCAGCATATAATTTCTATCCCCAGATTGATGTATTTCACAGAGCTTCTATGGAGAATTTATACCAATGAATTTGAATTTCAGGACAAAAATCTGCTTACTTTTATCGTCAGAGGATTATTTAACGAAATAGTGAGCAATAACTACCAAGATTATTTCATAATAGCTAGGAATGCTTCAAAAAACTACTACATGACTTCTATTGCAGGCATAACGAAAAATTCCTCCTTTGCTTACAATTTAAACCCCATTAACACTATATTTACAGCAGAAGCTCTAGCCGTATGCCAAGTTTTAGATGACGTTACGGAATTAAATAAAAAATTGTTAATTTTATCAGATAGTCACTCAGTTCTAAAAGCTCTAAAAATTATAATATAAAATCTCCAAAAGTTATTCACAGATTAGCCAGCAAAATTTTCATCCTTTCGCAATTTCAAACTCAAATGGTACTACTCTGGACACCGGGATACTCGAAAATTATTTGGAATGATCAGGCGGACCAACTCGCAAAATCGGTTTCGGAGTCCAACATTGACATTGACTGGATTGCTCTAGAGGATATCCATAGTAACATCTACAGAAAAAGAATGACTAAAACCAATAGAAATGTTTATTCAAGTAAATATTTTGAAGACTTGGGAAACATTCCGACAATAGATAAAATATCGAAGTGGATAAGAACCAGAAGAGAGGAAATTCTTATCATTCGAATCATCTGTAAAATGATCATAACTCCAGGGCTTTTATACAAATTTCATCTACAGGATAATGCAGTATGTAGCACATGTAACCATATCAACGACCTGGATCATATCCTTTTAAATTGTAACAAATACTCCTCCCAAAGAAATCATCTCTGGAATTCTCTCAAGATAAATCCACAGCTCAATACTACTTTCAAAGAACTTTTGTAAGCAATAGTCGTTAATAAACAAGTGTTCAGAATATTCCTGCAGAAACTAAAGTACTTTGACATCTACTGAATGAAATACATCTTTTAAATGGGATTATAGCCTTTGCTGCTCCATATCCCACAAAATCAATTAATCAATCCTATCGTTGTCAGTATGATGAAAAGTACATCTTATCGTAAATATTATTATTGTAGGTCTCTGAATTTCGACAATCTTCAAACCAATCCTTGATTATGCGAGTGTTAAGTTTTTGTTATTTGATTCAGGGAGCTCCCGAGGATCTCCACTTAAGCTATATTTTTTAGAGTGTGAGTGAATGTAAAGTTTATTAGCGCAAGAGCCAGATGTGGCTATGATGCGCGAAACAATATATAACTGTGGTCTAGGCATGAAGAAATTAAAAAAAAAAAGACAAAAATTTGTGGACAAGAAGGAGGGTCGAAAATAGAGAAGGATCGCTAGGGTATCCCGGGAGTGCGTCACCCGTGTTTACCAAAGACAGTAAACCCCATAGGAAAGAAAAAGATCATTAGGGCGACTCGATTACTAGTCCCCGAGGTCCCCTGATATAATCACCAGGGGCAGGGTGCCCAGCTATATCCCCAGACGTTGGGTACCCATTTTAGTCGCCTCTTGCGACATGCATGAGCTACAGTGGGACTATTTTGTCATTCCCGGTCACCACATGGGTCCTGGACTTTATAGAAAAAAATCTCAACACCATATGAAACTACAATCAATATTAGGTATGTAAATTTTGAAGAGAGAAGAGTCATTTCTAGGGTTTGCTTCTAGGGCTGATATTACTGGAGATTTGTAATTTGTAATGTCCTAGAAGAATTTGTTGCTGTAAGTTACGATATAATATGGCGGTATCCGAAACTAATAGTCAATTGGATTCAATGCAAGGAATTTTATTTATTTTATGTTTATATGATTTGCAATATTGTCCAAAATTAACATTATCAATAAACTATTTCAAGGAAAAACAATTGTTATTTGCTCGACTTTTAATTTAATCAATAAAATTAAAACTAAGATCCAAATTTTGAGGAAAGAAATGTAACATATTTTTTGACGAAGCTCAATACTAGAAAGTAATTTGAATATTTCAGAACATTTTCCTGATAAACGAAATTCGAAAAACTTCAAATTCCAAAATAGCAGAAGATGAAGTTATAGGAGATCCGGTAGATGATTTCAGATGTTATTTTTAACACTGTAATTGTATAAATAGAATATAGAGTTAAAAGGATGTCAAATATTATTTTTTTTATTTCAAATTAATCACTGATATGAAAACATTAAAAAAATATGAATCAGAAAAATGTTCCAAATACTTTGTTAAGTTTTTGCTACATATTGCTGAAAAGCTGTTTTGCACAATGAAGTTTGTGAAGCATAAATGTTGCTAATGTTTAAATAATCATCATCTTACAGAATTGCTACAAATGACTTTAACAAATGCTATGCAAAATTTGAAATATTTGATCAAAGGTTTTGTTAAATTTTATATTTTTATTAATGCATAATATTAATTCTTTCTGTATTTGCTTGTTCACAAAAATAAGATAAATTTTGAAATTAGAATAATTCCAAAAATAAGGTTCACTTAGTGATACATTTTCTTTTTTGAAAAAATATCTTCTTTTAATATTCTTATACTTCAAAAACTGATAAAAGAAACAACATGTTTGATTAAAAGGAGAGAAAAATTGAATAAAGACGCTCGAGATCAATAGCCGGATTTTCTTGCGTATTCAAAAATATGATTTGAATTATGTTTAAAGTATTAATTAAGAAAAATTTATTGTTAATAAGATAAAAATAAATCAAGTGCTATTAAATCAATTACTATTACTCTAACATTGAAAAAACGAATGTAATTGTACACTTTTCTTGAAAGAGGGAAATTAAATTATCACTTATTGAAGCAAATTTGAAATAATTCTAAGACGATCAGTAGAAAATAACTTGTCAAATTGAGAAAAATGAATTAAACCCTATATTTACATTGCGTTTTGCAATCAGGCTTTCCAAGATTTTCAAATGTTAGGTATTTTTCATGCCAAAAAGACATTTAAAAGCTGAAATATAATGCTTTTAGATAGTCAGCAAATAGTTTGAGTTTTATCGAAAGTATGATTATTTAATAAACAAATATGGGGGAAAAATTAAATTACCACTTACTTTAGCCAATCTATTTCTGTATAATTAACTCTGTTTCTAATAAGGTATCGGCACCGGTAAGCACATCATCAATATACATATTTCTTAACACAACTGAAGCTCCTAATGGAAAATTCTCTGATTCATCTAAAGCTAATTGTTTTAGCGTTCGAGTAGCCAAGTACGGCGCGCTCGTTGTTCCTTAGGTGACAATTGTCAATTAAAAAAGTTTTTATTGGCTCGTCAATTTTTTCTTTCCAAAAAATGCACTGATCTGGATGAATCCAAATCATCCTAAACATTTCTTTTTTACATCTGCAATGAACGCAAAAATGTGCTTTCTGAAGCGCACAATAATAGGAAAAATATCGTCTTGAGCAAATCCTCTTCTGTAATGTAGAGTTTTAAAGAATGTCCATTGGTAGTTAGACTAGAAGCACTAAAAAGGACTCTTAATTTACTGGTACTTTTATCGGGACGATACACACCGAGATCATGTATGAAGTATATATATATACCGCATTCATGAAGATGATTAACTTCTCTCATGAGACCTAATTCTTTATATTCTCTTAAAAAGTCTCATTGCAGTTTTAAATAGTTAGGCTCTTGCTTAAAAACATATTCTACATCGAGTTCAATTTCTTAAGACTAATATCGCTTGACTGGCCTAAGCAAATAGGATCCTCTTTAAATGGCATAGAAACTATATTTTCCAATATTCTCTCTATAACGTGAGTTTTTTTAAAATGTTCCTCACAAATTATTCTCTTTATTTTTTACTGTCTCGGAATCTATATTTTCGATTTCTCAAAATTTTCTTATCGTCTTTTCTGAATCAATACTATCTTTAATCAATCTGCAATGGGACTTACTTTGATTAGAAACCGGTATAATCCCACTCACAATAAAGCCGAACATTGTATTTTGAAGAATTAATTTCTTATTCAAAAGCTTTATTTGTCCCGGTATAAGAATTTCATTAAAAAAATTCTGCTGCAATAGATCAATATTGCAAGGAATATTAAAATTTTCACCAGCTAATTTTACACTACTTAAATTATTTAAACAAGCATTAAATGATTGAGAAGAAATCGCATTTGCAATTTGTGGCACCACAAAAAAATTTGTATTTGTCTCGTAATTCTTCTCTCTACTTGGGATCGTTGCATTTACCCACGACTTAATCATAACTCCGAGCTATTCAATCCGAAAACTAAAATGTTTATTT
This sequence comes from Nephila pilipes, assembly GCA_019974015.1. Classification (NCBI taxonomy): domain Eukaryota; kingdom Metazoa; phylum Arthropoda; class Arachnida; order Araneae; family Nephilidae; genus Nephila; species Nephila pilipes. The sequence goes on along the minus strand of BMAW01057547.1, from coordinate 15,824 downwards.
TTTACAACGTTTTTCTGAATTTCACTTGGTGTGTGTGTGTATCATCAAATTTTCGATCGTTAATTTAATCAACTTCCCATCAAGCTAGAGCTTTGAAATTTTGGGAATCGTTCGTACTCGCCTAACAGTGCAATATTTAGACGTTTGCGACAAGTTTTAACTAATATTTCAATAATTTTAATAAGTCAAAATATTCTTTCCTCTCGGCGCTTTTAGGATTGAGGAAAAAATTTCTTTCCCCCTCTGGGAGCACCGGGCACTCCACACGCCGCATGAGGTATCGTAACCCTTTTGTACTCACAAAGGGGAGATACTATCTCCGAGATAGTAAGGGTTGTTGACTTTTAGTCAGTAATCATTCGCAAGAAAGAAAGTTTCCAATATTTGGCGCCATGTCTTATCACAATAATTTTTTCTGAATTCTGGTTCCCATTCTTTTTTTAATAGAATGACTTACAAACTTTCAAATGCATGTTTTGATTTTATGAGTATTATGAATTTTTTAATACTCTCACAAATGTCTCTTTTTAAGTAAATTTTAAAGTTAAAAATAACTAACAGTTTTAACTAATATTTCAATAATTTTCTCTAATAAACTTTGCCACCTTATAAAAACGTTTGTTTTTATATCGATTTTTTTTTCTTTTTAATTTAAGTCTATTCATACTCTATTGCGAAATAAAATTACTCGTTGACCCACCATCGAGAACTCTCGTTTCGTGCACAGTTTCCGATAACGTCTCAGGAAACAGATTGCAGTAACTTGATCGCAGTAAACAACTTGTCCGTTGTAGTAAATGACTTGTCCCCTACTCTCAAAAATTCTTTATCTGTCGTTAAATTCACCCCTCCGCTATTTATTGTTTTGAAGCGGGGTCTTAGGAGAAAGTTCACCATTTGAGGGGCAACGAACTCTTTCTGTTCCCTCGGAAGATTCTCTAGTTGCGACAAAATTTTGATTTTGAGAAAAACACGACGAAAAATGATATTTCTTGAGGCAGCATCGATAAAAGATTTTTGATTTGCAAAACATAACTTTATTGAAAGCCAATCAATTAAAACAAAGGGAATTATTTTTAACTAATTCTATTCTTTACAGGTAACTGGTTATATTTGTGGACATTTACTTAAACAGTGGCTTTCAGATTTACATAAGACACATTTTGAATGCTTAACATCCGAAAACATTTTTCTAGTCATGCCTCTATTATTATTATTTTTGCAGTACAAATTCATACTTATTTTATGTTTTGCCCCGAGATGAACAAAATAAATTATTTTTTTCTCTCGCCAGTGTTACGGAATGGAACCCCATTTATTTTCCTGACGAATACTTTTATACGAAGCGGTCTCTTTACCTAACGTACTGAACAATTTATCCAAAACTTTTAATTCTTTTAATGATTCAATATTTGAAACGTCTCTCAATTTTTAAATAGTACTCCCACTTTGTAAATTATCAACTCGTAAATTGTACATATGATTCACAATTGTGAGGCGTTTTTTTTTTTTTTTTTTAATTCTCTAAACATGCTTGGGGAGTAGGCTCAAATTTTTGAAATATTAAAGACTTTATTTATTTATTTATTTTCACAATTGTTGTCATTATCATCTTTATGTTAGGTGTTAGGTAATAATATTTGTAGCTTTTTCTTACAGTAAATTTAGTGAAATCTCGGGCTCGTGTTTACTTGGAACACTTTTAGTTCCAAATGCCCATTTTAAAGATTTTTTTATTTTTAAAAAAAAACTGGTTTATTGAGAATTCTTTCTGTTAAGTGTACGAATGCTTTTAACTTAAAAAATCTAAAGATAAAGAAACTTGATTGCTAATTTCTGGACTAGTGTCCTTATCTTTCGCAAGTATTTTCGCTATTTCGATATCCACTTTTGCTTTCTCTAATATTTTTACCAACTCTTCCACTGTTTGAATTGATCGCATCGCTATTTAGAATACACGAATTTGAATTTTATTTCTGAAAACTTAATTTTCTACTTAATTATGGAACTACCAATTACTTTTAATTTAATACAATAGGTATAACTACTTTTCGTAGTTACATAAGAAAAGGGCCCAGATCACTAAACAATTATTTTATTACAAGGACAACACATTTATGATTTACATACATAGTAGAAAACAAAGAGATATTGAGCCGAGTATGCGCCGAGGGATTTCCCCGTTAATGGGCATAATTGTTTTAGTGCTCCGAACACCTTGAGTTCATATGCTAAACTGAATGCGTGACGCAGTTATTGCAGAGGGCGCTGCAGGATTGAGGGGAGAGGAAATACATTGGTTACATCCTCCCCCTCTGGTTCCACAGTCGTCCCGACAAGGAACCAGCAGTTACAGTTTTCCTAGGTCTACCTCTCTTTCTTAGTGGCAGAATTGGGGCATTAGAGCGTCCTTGCTCAAACGCTTTCAAGGCAGAAGTGTGATACACTCCAAGAGGTGTAGTTGGATTTTCCAAGCTGAATATTTCATATGTAGTTGGAGACCTTCGAGACATAATCGCATAAGGTCCATCTCTGCGTGGGAGGAACTTGGAAGTTTTTCCTTTTTCAGCACTACTCATGGGGTGTGAGGTGACATAGACTTTATCACCTGGATGAAACGAAGTTGCTTCACGTCTTCTCTTGTCAGCATAATGCTTTCTTTTATCTTGTTGTTCAGCAACATCTTTAGCTTCAGCTAAGAATTAGGAGAATTTCTTGAAGCATGGAGTAATTTCTGCAACGAAATTATCGTTTTCGATGACAGCACGAAGATCATGCGTGACATCGTCGGTCGTCCGCAGTTCTCTTCCAAAATGCAGAAAAGCTGCAGTTTGACCAGTGGTCTGGCATTTGGCTGTATTCAAGGCAAATCTAATTGATGGCAACTTTTCTGACCAAGAGTTTTGCTTGTCGTAAACCAGGATGGCAAGACGAGGCTTCAGGTCTCTGTTCTTTCGTTCCACGGGGTTTGCTTGTGGATGGTAGACAGGAATCAAAGATTGTTTGATGTTTAGAAGGTAACAAAGCTGTTGCATTACAGCTGACACAAACTGTGTACCATTATCACTTATGATACGACGAGGGATTCCGTATCTTAGAAGGACTTCTTCAAGAAGTGTTGTAGTACACTCTTTGGCAGTTGCAGATGGCAGGGCAAAAAGTTCCACCCATTTTGTGGTGTAATCTTCGACTATAAAGATCCACTTTTTACCATCTTTACTTTCTGGCAGGGGGCCAAAAAGATGAATAGCTAGTGTTTCAAAACGTTGGGATGAAACTGGAGATTGCAGAAGACCAGCAGGTTTCTGATTGCTAGCTTTAAATTTATTACATTCAGGACAGTTTTTAACGTAATCTGTGATGAATTTCCGCATGCCAGTCCAATAATATCTTTTCGATATTCTGTTGAACGTTCCTTCAGCACCATAATGACCAGCTGTTGGAGCATTATGGTGATCTCTAAGAATATGTTCTCGCTCCTGTATAGGAACAACTAATTGAGCGTCTTCACTCTCAGAATCTGGAGAGTATCTGTACAGCACTCCACGATTCATAAGATAGCCACGATCAGTCCAGTTGGAATAATCAGTTCCTTTTTCTGGTGATTCAAAAGTGTCGATGATTTTCTTCAATTCATCATCTTTCATCTGTTCACTTCGTATGTCTTTCGAGGATCGAGCTGGGATATCGATAGTTATCATGCAAATTTCACAATTTGTCTTCTTGTGAGTACAACTAGGGCGTGATAACATGTCAGCTAACACATTTGCTTTTCCAGGAATGTACTCAATCTTTAAGTTGAAACTTTGAAGTTGCAAAGCCCAACGGGCTAACCGTCCAGAAGGCGATTTCAAACCCATTTACCATTTCAGTGGTTGATGATCTGAAGCAATTGTGACTTCAGATCCTTCAACATAACCTCTGAATTTATTGAGGGCCCAAACTACGGCGAGTGCTTCTCGTTCAGTGGTTGAATAATTTCGCTCCGCTGAAGTAAGCAAACGGCTTGCATATTCAATGGTGTGTTCTTCTTCACCTGAGCCCTGGAGCAGGACTGCTCCGATTGCGTAATTAGATGCATCAGTTCGTATGACAAAGGGTTTTGTATCATCCACTTGCCTGAGAATAGGAGCAGTTGTCAGACACTGTTTGAGCGTGTCAAAAGATTTCTGCTCTTCTTCTCCCCATTTCCAAGGAGCGTTTTTTTAGTGAGATTGCTCAATGGTCTTGATTTCTCAGAGAAATTAGAGATGAATCTTCTATACCAAGAACAACTTTGCAGGAAAGATTGCACTTGTTTAACATTTTTCGGAGGAAGTATATCTGTGATAGCAGTTGTTTTGTCAGGATCTACTTGGATTCCGGAACTAGTGATATAGTGTACGAGGTACTTTACTTTTTCACAAGCAAAGTTGCATTTACTGCGATTTGCTTGCAGTTTAAACAACAAAAGTCTTTCAAAGACTGTTTTGAGGTCATCAAGATGTTTTTCAAATGTTTCTGATAAGATAATTATGTCATCTAAGTATGATAATACGTGCATGTCTTTAAGACCACTGCGAAATTTGTCAACTAATCTTTGAAATGTGGCAGGAGCCGTTTTCAGTCCAAATGGCATTCGCCGGAAACGAAAAGTTCCAAATGGGCAGACAAATGCTGTTTTGTCTCTGTCTGAAGAACATACACTGATTTGGTGGTAACCCGATTTTAAATCAATTGTAGTCATGAAAGGTGTATGCTTCGCCGCATGAAGCAAATCGTCCATTCGAGGTAGAGGATAAGAATCAGAAACTGTCGTTGCATTAAGTTTTCTGTAATCAATGCATAAGCGCATTTTTCCATCTGGTTTGGGAACGAGCACAACAGGTGCTGCATATGGTGATTCACATTCTTCTATAATGTTTCCTTCTAATAGTGTATCAAGTTCTTTCTTTAGGAGTTCTTTTTTCACAGGTGACATTCTATAAGGAGGTACGGAGACAGGTGGACTATCTCCTGTATTGATTCGGTGTTCAATGTAGGGAGTAGGCTCTCCCCCTGGTTCAAAGACAGATGCGTACTTCTTTAAGATAGAAACTAGTTTTTCTATCTGCGTAGTATTTAAACATCGACCTTCTTCTTCACGAAGAGTACATAAATTGACATCTAAGTTGTCAACTGGATGTTGGTCATTGGCATGTTCACCAAAGGCAAACTGCTTCTGAGGCATGTCAGCAAAAAACCATTGTTGATTCCTTAAATCCAACATGATTCCTGATTTCTTTAGAAAGTCAATACCTAGTAGAGTTCTGTTTCTTTTTGCATTGGGTAATGCGATAAGCTCTTGGTCGAACTTCCGTCCTTCAATTTCAATGGTTACTGTAGTGATGAAGACATCTTCTGTCGAGCGCTGTCCATCAGCAAGTGAGATACACATTGTTCCATTCCGGAACTTAGCACCTTCATCCTTCAGCAATGTATACAAAGTTTCACCAGCAACAGAGTGACTGGATCCAGTATCCGCACAAGCCTTTCCAAAAATTCCATTTATACGCAGGTATACGGTTAATACCGAAGCTGTAGTAACAAAACAGGATCTTGCTTCCAAAAATTCGAATCGGGACGATTCAGTCTTAGGCTCTGCTGTGCTATTGGGACACTTTGCTCGGATGAAACCAAAGTTCCACAACCATAACACTTTACAGGAGGGCAATCTTCCTGCTGCTTTGTAGCATAACCTCTATTATTTGTTCTCGGAAAAGGCTTCCTAGAGAATTGCTGGATTCGGGTGAAACGGTGTTTTCATGTTCTGCAGTCGATGAGGCTGACTTAACCCAAATTTTATTTCGATTTTCCAGAAGTTGAGACTTCTTCTGCAATCCCACCTTCATGTTGTCAAAGCTATCCAGTTTGTCAACTAGATCACATGGTGAAATGATTTCAGACCATGTATCGATGAAATGGTTTCTGTAATCTGGAGGACATTTCTTTTTAATTTGATCTGTGATGATCAAATCCTTAAGTTTTTCGAAAGTCTCTATCTGCAGTTCAGTTAACCATCCTTCGAGATATGTTCGAACTTCGAAGCAGAAGTCTTTCCAGTACTGTTGGCGGCTTTTCTATGTTGAGAAAATAATAACCTGAATTTCTCTGCACTGAGTTTAAAGCGTTTTAGTAACATACTTTTAATATGGTCATAATCTTGAGACAATGTGTCTGGTTCTCTGGCGATCAATTTTGCGATATCGCTTGGTAGTGCACTTATGAGATAAGTGACAAAATTTTCTTTGGGAACTTTAAGGAAAGAAAGTTGTCGTTCAAATAAAGTCAAGAAGAGACCAATGTCATCATCTTGTGCTTTGAATTTAGGGAGTAACTTTTGAACGTCAAAATTAGGTTTCTCCACATCCAAACCATGAGTAGTAGCTGATTGTTGTGGCTGTGACAGTCGTAACTTTTCGAGTTCGAATGCCCTCTCGCTTTCGATCTCTCTAAGTTTCTGTTCATAATCACTTTTACGATGTTGAATAATACCTTTTAAATGTTCACGGGTGAACTCTTCATCATATTTAGAGTCCTTAATGATTAAGTTTTTTAGGTCTAACACAGACATTTTAGAGGTAATAGTTAGTCCGAGATCTTCACAAAGAGATCGTAAGTCCTCTTTCTTAACTCCTGCGAGGTAAGACATTTTAATTGTTTTTGTGAAAAGTTTTAAAGTTCAAAAATTTTCTAATACCTAATTATTATGCCAAAACTATAATTAATACACTATGATGAAATATTCTGTAGTAAAATATAAATTTATACACGAAAAATTCAATGTACATTAAATTAATATACTAACAATTATAACGTGGGGAAAAATTACATTATATGTCACACTAAAACACTAACAAAACAAAAAAAATATACAATATACATAAATTGCAGATTTATAACGAATATGTGGAATAATATGCTTCAGGAAAAAACAACAAAATAAAATATGAAAAACTCTTTGTTTGTTTTATTAATTACCTAACTTTCAAATTAAGTAAGAGAAGAAAAAACTTTATACAAATGCACTTCAAAGAATAAAAGAAAATATTTAATTAAACATTGAGTACATAAAAGTATCAAGAATCTTCTCTTCACCAGAATTTATATTTTAGACTAAAAAGAATATACAACGAACATTCTGAAATAAATTATGTCCACTTCATTTCCGGTAATTTTCAGAACCGTTCCTGTGGAGGGAAAACTTATACCTTTTACTTTTATTATTATTCATTACTTTACAAATTAGACTCAATTTAATATCTTTTCTTAAAAAAAATTGAATAATAATCTAACAAACTCAGGCTAGAATAATTTAAATAAGATACTCTGAAATAGGCATAAAAATGTTTTTAGATTAATAACATAAACCATCAGTTATTTACTTAAAATCAACTTCTTTTCAACAAATGAATAAGAAATAGACTATAAATCTGTCTTTTTGGAAAACTACAGAATATTAAATATTCCTAATAAATTTCATCAGTTACTTAAAACAGTATTTAATGAAAAGAACTCATAAATTACAACCTAAGCATTTTCTCCTAATACGTATATATAAACAGAAATCAACTTTACGCAGATAGGCTGAAATAATTTGAGTTCAAGGTCACATGCGCGAAGCAAAATTCACAGTTGCATTCTTACATACATGAATCATATTTACTTCCGTTACGAAATTAACATCTGAAATCAGTTTTACACTTTGGAATACAAAATTTTTAAAACATTTATACAAATATACACAATTCTAAATACGCTATTTCAAAATGAATAAAATATTAAATGCAAACACTCTAATTTCTAAATTCCTACAATATTCTTATACAAGCTAGAAAAGATATATCTTAAGATAATTATACAATGACTGTATTATTATTCATAACAACAATATATTGAAATATAATTCCATTTACACTTAAAACATAAGCATTTTACTACCATAGAGACGGGAAACATTGGATTGAAATTCTACAATGGTCAGGATGATCTAAGTTTCTCGTTTTGTTCAGGCGAGAAATTTTACTTTTCCACAGACAATAAAATTATACCATGGTCAGGACGACCAACAGATTCGTTTTAAAATTAAGGATCTAAAACATGTTCAGTTAGGAAAGAGTATACTTATCAATGGATGTGCTGGCTGCAACTGAAGACACCAAGTGCGGGCTGCACTGTATCCATAATTCAATAAGAGCAACTGTTGCTCAGTTAATATAATTCCAGGTCTCACCAGCAACCAGAACCAGGGGTTGCAGGACTGCACAAACTACTTCAATATAGCAGTACCGTTGGCTACGGTCATAAACACAGGAGTGCAGGATTGCACAAATATCAAAATTACTAAAATAATATCTCGCGTTGGGCGCCATTATAGCTACTTTTCGTAGTTACAGAAGAAAAGGGCTCAGATCACTAAACAATTATTTTATTACTATTACAACACATTTATGATTTACATACATAATAGAAAACAAAGAGATATTGCGCCGAGTATGCGCCGAGGGATTTCCCCGTTAATGCACATAATTGTTTTAGTGCTCCGAACACCTTGAGTTCATATGCTAAACTGAATGCGTGACGCAGTTATTGCAGAGGGCGCTGCAGGATTGAGGGGAGAGGAAATACATTGGTTACATAGCTATTTTGAGGCCATTCCTTCCTTTTAAGAGAAAAGTGCGTCGTAAATTAAACTCTAGCTTTTAATTATAGTGTAACAGATTTATTAATCCAAATATAAATTGCGCTGAATGAAGGGTAAACTCCTTTTCGTCGAAAAGAATTTTGGCATCATATAGCTATTAACCGTATGTTTCTTTTCAGAAAATTTTTTTTCCTCTCTTCCATCTTTTATAGAATTTGCGCAATGTAACATTTTTTTCAGATTTTCGTCCTTACAAAACAGATAATTTGAGCTAAACTTTTGTTATCTAGCTTCCATCAAAGCAGGCGATTTATTAAAGACTCATTAACTCAAAATTTTTCATGTCGTGTACCATAATAATTTTTATTACACACACACACACACACAAAATGATTAAATTATACAGAAAATGCTCATTAACATTTCAATTTGAATTAAGGAGAGAAAAATTGTAATATATATATATATATATATATATATATTAGAATAATATATTTGACAATGTATATTTTTATATTATTTTGTACAATGATGTATTTTTTGCTTGTAAGGTTAAAAATAAAACATTTCTGGAATAAAGAATATAACATTGTATTGTTGTTGAAAATTCTCAGAGGTCTTATGTAATCTTATAATACCATTACCCGTAAAAGAATATTTTTAACTTGGATGATTACTGAAAAATTCTAATGTAAAATTATTTTCATGGAATCACAGTATTCTTTAATCAATCGCCATATGTAGATTATAATTAAAATATTCTAGTTTCTGAAGTACAGAAACGATCCCAACTTACAATAGATAAAACGATACATACAACAAATTACTGATTACATATTAATATTTGACACTCCGCCAGAACATTTAACTAAGAATAACAAACGAAATAAACACACACACACACACACACACACACACACACACATATATATATATATATATATATATACCGAAAATTTATGAAAGAATAATTTAAAATATTTAAAAAGACAAAAATCCAGAAAGAAATGTAAAAATGAAAGAAAAAATGAATGAAAATATGGAACCCAGCAAGTCAAAAAGCAATTTCGGTCTGAGGACCGAATAAGCGGGGTTAAACTAGTTTAATGGTCATATATATATATATATATGACCCGGAGTTTAAGAATTTCCATAATATGGACGCAAAATGTAATCATATGTTATAAGGAATATTTGTAGTAAAAGGTAAACATATCAGTACATACTAATGTTGTTAATATAAACTAGTATCTCAAATATATAATTCATACTAGTCTACATACAATAATATGTCCTATCATTATGTCCTTATATCTAATTTAACTGTGAATTTTGTCCTATTTTCAATATAATTCTCAATATTTTTTTAAAAATATTTAAGCATTTAATTCTTCCTGTAGTTATTTTTTAGTATGGTTTAGATAGAATGTTAATTTATTTACAATGTTAGTCATTATTACTATATTTACTTTTTACTACACGCGCACACATGAACTCTCTCTCTCTCTCACACACACACATATATATGGGGGGGGGGTAAGTGGATTCTTCCTTTAAAATATTTTAATAAACTGTAGATTCGTATGAGTGATTTTCGTTTGTTTGAAGTTAAAAATTGAGACATGTTTCAATGAAGAATGTATTACAATATTTATATTTCAAAGATTTGATTTTTCAATCATTATTTTTAAATTCTTTCATAAGATTCACAATTGTGCAGTAAAAATGCTTATTTGTTAAGTTAAGGGTTACAAAGGTAAAGAAAACATTTAGTTATATAAGCGAAAAATATTTTACACATTAACATTAGGATATGAAGTTCAGTTATCGAAATTCATTATAAATGAGTATTTTTGAATTTTAAACACGTTCTACATCTAAAAATTGAATGAATATGATTGAGTTTCCTTTTCTTTATCTCTCTCTCTCTCTCTCTCTATATATATATATATATATATCTAATATATAAAATTCTCCTGTCACAATGTTCGTTCCCATACTCCTCCGAAACGGCTTGACCGATTCTTATGAAATTTTTTATCCATATTCAGTAAGTCTGAGAATCGGCTACTATCTATTTTTCAAACCTCTAAGTGATAAGGGGTGTTCACCCCAAAACTTTTGCCAACAAAATAACTAATAAAATTATTAATTTTGAGTGTAATTCGCACGATCAGTTAATCAAGTGATTTACATAACCTCTAAAATACTCAACACGTGTCACGAGCTCCCGCAAACAACGGCTATTGAGTTGTAAGTATAAATTATTTTTATACGTTTATTATAAAATCAAAAATTATTCTTTCTTATTTATAACGAAAATATACCAACAAAACGCAAAGGGGCCAATTTGAGCCGTGATACAAATAAATCTAGAAGCATTCGAAAGAGAAGAGCCCAAAGAACCGAATAACAAGTTCAGGAAGAAAATACTGGAGCGAGTGTGAGAATGGCGCAATTGCGTCAAGAACAATTAGACGATACACGAGCTGAACGCAATGAAGTCATGAGATTAGAACAACGACAATCACACCGTTTTACTGTCAATAGACGCAGAGCAAATGACCAACAACGCCAACAGGCACATCGAGCATTTGTAGCTACATCATCCCTGCGTCTAGCATTCCAGTATGAGCCCGATATTGAATATTATGCTCATTCAAAAGTGGTAATTGGTGCTATGGACAAAGAATGCCCGTATTGTCATGCTTTGAAATTCAAAAATGAACCAGCCAGGATGTGTTACGCGTCAGGGAAGGTACAACTACCTGAAATTGAAACACCACCGGAACCATTGAACGGTTTGCTTATCGGCACAAATCCAGATTCTAACGTGTTCCTGAAGCCCATTCGAACATTCAACTCATGCTTTCAAATGACATCGTTCGGAGCAACAGAAATAGTTCAAAATACTAATGCAAATGGTCAACAATACAATTCTACATTTAAAACCAGAGGCCAAGTTTATCATAAAATAGGCTCATTGCTGCCAATGCCAAACGAACCACATAAATTTTTACAAATCTACTTTATGGGCAGCGAGGACTCCGGAAGCGCACTAGCCAATCGGGTGGATGCACGTTGTGGCTACAATAACCTTGATTCATTCTTTGCCAGACGCATCGTCAGCGAGCTGGATGCTCTATTGAATGAGCACAATGAATTGTTGAAAATATTCAAATCCCACATGCACAAATTAGAAAGCGATAATCACGCTATTGTTATTAATCCTGATAAAACACCAGCTGGAGAACACATTCGTAGCTTCAATGCACCTGTTGCTGACGACGTTGCTGGAATCATGGTTGGCGATCGTACAGGTGCACGAGAAATTGTGATTCGTAGGAGAAATAATAATCTTCAGTTCATTGCTGATACACACCGTTCATATGACGCTCTCCAATATCCGCTAATCTTCTGGAAGGGACAAGACGGATATAGCATAAATATTAAACAACGAGATCCCGTATCAGGTACTTCATTAATTATGAATTTGATCATTACACTTTTAATAAAACAATTAAATTATTAAACGTAATTAATTTAAATTAACATTTATAAATATATTATTACAGGAGCCGAAACAAACAAGAACGTTAGCTCGAAGGATTGTTATGCGTATAGATTGATGGTTAGACACGGGCTGGACAACGTCATTCTACGATTTCGAGAGCTTTGTCAACAATTCATTTTCGACATGTACGCGAAGATAGAGGGCGAACGACTACGATACTTACGATATAATCAACTCAAGCTACGTGTGGAAGAGTACATTCACTTGCGAGACGCTATTGTCAACAACGCCGACGCCGCCGAAATTGGTAACTCTGTCATTCTACCATCATCGTACATAGGCAGTCCACGTCATATGCAAGAGTATATACAGGATGCTCTGACTTTCGTGCGCGAATATGGGCGACCGTGTTTATTTATCACGTTCACATGTAATCCAAAATGGCCAGAGATTACATCTTTGCTGTTGCCTGGCCAAAATGTAATACATCGTCATGACATTACAGCACGTGTGTTTAGACAAAAGCTGAAGTCTTTAACAAATTTTATTACTAAATTACATGTATTCGGCCCCACACGTTGCTGGCTATATTCGGTTGAGTGGCAAAAGCGAGGATTACCTCATGCCCACATTTTGGTTTGTTTAATCGACAAAATCCGTCCTGAAGAAATAGATAATATAATTTCTGCAGAAATTCCCGATCCGTCTACTGATCAATTGCTGTTTAATATTGTTACAGCAAACATGATTCATGGCCCATGCGGTACTTTTAATCGTTCATCGCCTTGCATGGCAGATGGAAAATGAACAAAAAATTTCCCTAAAGATTTCACTAACGATACAATCACAAATGTCGACGGATATCCAATATATCGTCGAAGGAATCCAGATAATGGCGGACAATCATTTATTAAAAAAAAACATCAGCAACACAGACATTGATATTGACAATCGTTGGGTCGTGTCATAATCGCCCCTGCTGAGCAAAACATACAATACTCATATTAATGTTGAGTTCTGCAGTTCTGTGAAGAGCATCAAATACATTTGCAAGTATGTCCATAAAGGCAGTGACATGGCAGTGTTTAGAGTGGAAAATACCAATGTGAATGCTCCTCCAGTGAATAAAAACGATGAAATAACGCTCTATCAAATTGGTCGGTACATCAGCTCCAATGAAGCTGTTTGGCGTATCTTTGGTTTTCCGATTCATGAACGGGATCCAGCAGTTGTTCAGTTAGCCGTTCATCTTGAAAACGGTCAGTGTGTATATTTCACGAACGAGACAGCGATTGATCGTGTTATAAATCCACCAAAAACTACACTCACTGAATTTTTTGAATTGTGTAATCGTGCGGATGATTTTGGTGCCTTTGCACGTACTTTACTCTATTCACAAGTACCACGCTATTTCGCATGGGCTCAAACAAAACAATGAATACCCCGCAAGCAAGGCTCACCAGTTGATGCATGTCCCAATTTATTCAAATCAAAGCGAGTATTTACAGTGAATCCAAGACAGACTGAGTGCTTTTATCTTCGACTATTGTTGGTTAATGTTACTGGCCCATTGTCATTTCAAGATATACGTAAAGTGAATGGGCAACAGTATACAACGTATAAAGATGCATGCCTTGCACTCGGCTTGCTGGAAGATGACAATCAGTGGGAATGTATGCTTGCTGAAGCAGCATTGAACTGTACAGCAATACAAATTCGTCTACTATTCGCTATAGTGTTGACTACATGTTTTCCAGCCCGAGCAGAGATATTGTGGGATAATCACAAATATTCAATGATTGATGATATATTGCATCAACATCGTACACGGTGTAACGATCTAGCGATAACATTCAGCGACGATATGTACAATGAAGCATTGATTGCTATTGAGGATCTTTGCATTATCATTGCCAACTTACCACTCAGTCATTTCGGTATGAATTCGCCAAATCGAGGTGCAACTGATTTAATGAACACTGAAATGAATCGTGAACTGCAGTACAACACTGTAGAAATGGCGGCGATTGTTACTCGCAATGTCCCACTAATGTATGAGGAACAAAGAACCATTTACGACCCCATTATGCTTGCAGTTTCAGCAGGACAAGGTGGGTTCTTCTTTTTAGATGCACCAGGTGGAACTGGCAAGACATTCCTTATTTCTCTAATTATCGCCGAAATACGATCCAATAATGGCATCGCATTGGCCGTTGCATCATCGGGCATTGCGGCAACTGTATTGGATGGAGGCAGAACAGCTCATTCAGTATTTAAGCTACCACTAAATATTCAAAATAACTCTGACGCAGTGTGCAACATAAAAAAACAATCGTCCATAACCGCAGTGCTGAAACAGTGTAAAATTATCATCTGGGATGAATGTACCATGGCACACAAACATTCGCTTGAGGCGTTGAACAGGACATTGAAAGATATTAAAAACAACGACAAACTATTTGGTGGCACTCTGTTAGTCCTTTCAGGTGACTTCAGACAAACACTTCCCATCATTCCAAGTTCAATATACGCTGATGAAATCAACGCCTGCTTTAAATCATCGCCATTGTGGCGTAATGTTGAAATAGTACAGCTGAAAGTAAATATGCGCGTTCAAATGCTTCAAGATCCATCCGCTGAAACATTCTCAAAACAACTCTTAGATATCGGCGATGGAAAAGTCACTATAGATGAAAACTGGATACATAAAATTAGCGACTGATTTCTGCATTGATTCGCAAGATGCTCTCATTGAACAAATATTTCCCGATGTACACACGAATTACATAAATCTCGAGTGGCTTGCAGAAAGAACAATTTTAGCTGCAAAAAATGTGGACGTTGATATTTTGAATCTGAAGATACAACAGTTATTGCCAGGGGACTTGGTATCATATAAATCTATTGATACAGTTTGCGATGACGCTGAAGCTGTAAATTTTCCAACAGAGTTTTTGAACTCACTGGATTTGCCAGGCATGCCACCACATAACTTACAATTGAAGGTTGGATCTCCAATTATTTTGCTTCGTAATTTGAACCCGCCACGGCTGTGCAACGGTACGCGATTAGTCATTAAAAAATTAATGAAAAACGTTATCGAAGGCACCATTTTAAATGGCAAGTTTCGAGGTGAAAATATATTAATACCACGAATACCTATTATACCCACAGATGTGCCAATTCAATTTAAGCGTATTCAATTTCCGATTAGATTGGCATTTGCAATGACTATTAATAAATCTCAAGGCCAAACAATGTCTGTTTGTGGCTTAGATTTGAGCACACCATGTTTTTCACACGGACAATTACACGTTGCATGCTCTCGAGTGGGTAAACCATCAAGTTTGTTTGTATTAACTAAAGACAGGCTAACAAAAAATATTGTTCACGCTGTAGCATTAAGAGATTAATATTATGTAATGAATTAATGATATAAATAATTATTACTTTTGATAAACTGAAAAAATTAATGTTTGGTGTTTTGTTATTTTTATATTCCCTCATCGCGCGTTCACAGCGCTCTATGCCTTTTTCACTCATATTCCACATCCTTATACACTTCCAATAAGTTAGTTATTTTTTTTCTACACTAGAAATTCTCTAGAAATTATTTACATGGCAAAACAACGTTTGCCGGGTCAGCTA
>BMAW01057545.1:0-20513 GCA_019974015.1 Nephila pilipes | reverse complement strand
GTATCTGAATGGTTTGCACCTAATATTTTTTTTCTGTCTTCATACACGTCTTTGAAAATTCTCAAGGCCTCATTCAATTTTCCTTGATTCAATAATACTAGTGCTATGTTATTTTTAGTAACTAGAATTAAAGTGTGATTTGTGGGAAGAGATCTTTTTAGTGCTTTCAAAACCTTGTTATACAGAGCAAGTGCTTCTTCATGTTCACCAATTTCATTTAATGCAAGAGCCATATCATTTTGTGTTTGTAGAACAGTAGAATGATTTGATCCTAAAATGTCTTGTTGTTTTGGTAAAATTTCTCTAAATATAGATATTGCTTCCTCATTTTTTCCTAGTCGATGAAATACAAGACCAATACTTTCTCTAGTTTTCAGTGTGTCAAAATGGTTTGCTCCCAACAATACCTTTCGTTTCAGGTAAATAAATTCAAATGTTTGCAAAGCTTTTTGATAATTTTGCATCTTATACAATACTTCTGCCAAAAGTTGTTGAGTATCTAAAGTTTCAAGATTTTCTTCTCCAAATAATTCTTTTCTTTTTCCAAGCACTTTTTCCAACAAAGGTAAAGCTTCTATATAATTTTCTTTACAACAAAAATCATTTGCTTTTTCAATATAAAAAGACATTCCATCTTTAAAAAAACTTCTAAGTTTTTTCATTTTTGGAAAATTGGATTGAATTCCAGCAATTACAAGAGTTCGATTTTCTCGATTACGAGCATTCATTACACATCTAATAATTTCTGCATCTTTAATTTTCTGTAATTTTGTTAATATTTTAATATCACCATTTTTAACTTTTCTAAAACATTCCTCAAGTAATTGCAATAAATTTTTTATATCATTATTTGATGTAAAATTTAAAGGACTTTTTTGATTATTACTTGAAGCATTATATATCCCCCCATGTAAAAGTAGCAGTTTGACAATAGCAAAATGATTAAATTTAGCAGCATAGTGTAATGGGGAAGAACCATCTTTCCCAATGGCATTTGGATCAGCTTTATTTTTTAATAAAATATTAACAATGTCTTGGTAACCTTTCCAACAGGCATAATGTAAGGGTGTTACATCGTCTGTGCTTATTACATTAAGTATTACTCCTTCACTGATGCACTTTTCTACTTCAGAAAGGTTGCTATGTTTCACAGCATTAAATAATTCTTTAATTAACATCAATAATTGAGCACAACTTAAATAATTCTTTTCTGCAGCAAGTTGTAAAGGTGTCATGCCTTTATAAGTTGCATTGTAATATGCTCCATGTTGTAAAAGAATCTCAAGAGCATTTTTATCACCTGAAATGGCTGCAACATGTATTGGTTTACAGTCATTTCTGTCAGTCACATTAACATCAAATTTTAGGTCAATTAGGAATTGCAAAATTTCAGATTGACCTCCAAGGACAGCATAATGTAATAGTGATTGACCAAATGCACCGATATAATTATTCAGAAATTTGCATTTAATGAAAAATTCAACAACATCCTTATGTCCTTCTCTTGTAGCAATATGAATAGGTTTTGATCCTGCATCATTTTGAGAATTTACATCTGCTCCTTGATTAATTAAATATGTTACAATGTTTAAGTAACCTGCTTGAGCAGCAATATGTAATAATGAAAAGCCATCATTACCTTTATCATTAATATGAACATGTTTCTCTTTCAATAACAATTTAACTACTTCTACTTTACCATGTGCAACTGCGAATTCAACAGAATTTCTATTTTCGATATCAGCCAGATTAGCATTAGCTCCATTTTCAAGCAATAGTTTCACGACACTGGTATGACCTTTAACAGAAGCTAGATGTAATGGAGTTAATCCATCTTTTCTAAAAACATTTATTTTTGCCTTATTGTTCAGTAAAGTTTTGACTATTTCAACATATCCAGCATCTGCTGCACAATGAAGGGGCGAAATCTTATCACTTAAATTTACAGCATCAACACTGACTCCTTTTTCTAATAATAATTCAACAATGAAGCAATTACCTCTTATAGCAGCAATTTGCAGCAGTGAATTACCATCTATTCCATAATTGTCTATGTCAATTTCTTCATTCTTAAGTAATATTTCAGCAATATCATTCAAACCAAAATTAATTGCAGTAGCCAAAGGCAGACATCCTTCAGCATTAATATCAGCACCACATTTAAGCAACATTTTAACCATTTCTTTATTATTATTTCTGACAGCTGGGCATAATAGACTTAATCCTGGTGCATTTTCAGCATCAATATCAGCTCTATTATGAATTAAAATCTCAGCCATTTCAATATCATTTTTTTCAACAGCTAAGTGCAGTGGAGTTTGACCATGACATAGATCATTAACATCAGCACCATGTTGAATCATATGTAAAACTAACTCTTTTTTCCCCTGTGAAACACCATAATGTAAAGCCTTATAACCAAAATAATTAGCCAAATTAATATCAGCCCCTTCTTCAATTAGTAATTGCATAATTTTCAAATTATCATTTTTAATAGCCAAAAACAATGGTGAAATGTGCTTTTTGTTCCAAATATTAATAATGGCTCCATTTCTTATCAGTAATTTAATGATATCCAAATGTTCATTTTCAGAACTTAAATGTAATGCTGTACATCCAGTAACATCCTTGTTGTTGAGATAATTTCTTTCTAAAATTAGAAACTTCACTATTTCTATGTGACCCTTCATAGCAGCTAGGTGTAATGGTGTTTGATTGTACATGTTTGTGTCCCCAATTTTTGCTCCTCTTTGAAATAAATATTTGGCTATATCTATATGACCATTTAAGCAGCTCCAATGCAAAGCTGTAAATCCCATTATATCTTTGGAATAAACTGAAGCTTTCTTAATGCACAGAAACTTTACAATTTCTAGATGACCATTTTTTGCAGCCATAAGTAATGGAGTTTCTCCACTTTTCGTAGAGTTATTGATATTTGCTTTGAATTTTATAAGAGTTTTAATTATTCCAAAATATCCATATTTTGCAGCAAAATTAATAGGTGCTAAATTATTATCATATACTACATTAATTTTAGCTCCATGTTCTAATAAAATTTCAACAACATTTTCATGGCCATTTTCAACTGCATTATGTAAGGGAGTACCTCCATCATGGGAGTGGACATTTATTTCAGCACCTATCATAATAAGAGCTTTCACAATATCTATGTGACCATTCAATGATGCTAAATGCAATGCTGTTGCTTGTTTATCAGTTTTAGCATTGATATCTGCTCCATTTTTTAATAATAAATTAACTACTTCCAAACATCCAGTCTCAGCAGCTATATGGAGTGATGTTAAACCTCCCAAAACTACACATGCATCAACAATGTTTCTGTCTAAAAAGAATTGTACAGCTGCTTTCTGATTATGAACTACAGCGTAGAAAAGAGGGTGACATCCAAGAAAATCTCTTTCAATGTTGGATTTATGCTTCAGTAAGATCCTAATTATATTCTCATGACCATTTTTTGCAGCAAGGTGCAATGGTGTTACATTTAAATTATGACCAACAACATTTGCCCGCAATTGTTTGATAAAAAAACGAACAACATTTTCATGTCCAAATGCCGAGGCAATATGAAGTGGGGATTGACCATCAATGTCTTTGTCATTGATACTCAGATTTTCTTTAAGAAGAAACTTAACAATATTAAGATTACCCCCTTCAGCAGCAAAGTGCAATGCAGTCCTCAAATTAAAACTTCTTGCTTTAACATCAGCTCCTTTCTTAATATAGAGCTTAAATTTGTCAATATCGCCATTAGCTATTGCATTAAACATATTTGTTTGTAAATTTACAATTAATAATTCTTGTTCATGTCTTGCTTTAAAATTGAGAGTATCATCGCTTAATAATTTATCATTTGGTTTGTGGTACTCTATTACATCTTCTGATATGATCTTCAAAGCATTTATGATTAAAGCAAGTGAACAGTCAAACTGCAATACATCAAATAACATATTTTCATGTGCCAAGTGATTGCGCAAGTTCTTTCCGACGAGCAGTGGACATTCATTGTCCAAAAATAAAAAATTATCAGCTAAATAATTTTTAGAATCACTTAAAATGCACATAACATCCAAGACAAGCATTTCTATGATTAGCTGTAAATTCTTATTATTTTTATATGATAAAAAATCATCTTTTAAACAAACACCCAACTTATTTTTTTGTAAAATATTTCTCAAATTGCATAATACTGTCTTTAAATCTGGAATCTGTATATCTTTTAAAATAGACTGTTTGTGTTCCAAAGTTAAATCTTTATCAGCTTTAATGAGTTTATGATTGTCTAACTTATTTCTTAATTCTGAAAGCCATCTTACATTACCTATTTGAAACTCAACCAAAACTATTATTTCGTGTGTTAATTCATACATTTTATAAATAGTATTTAAGTCTGCTCTAGAAGCAATATTGCTTTGAAACTCAATCACTAATTCAACAATTGTTTTTAAACTTTTTTTTTCAATACTTGAAGTAAGATATTCCATTGTTTTTTGGGCTCTAAATTTAATTCCTCGTAGATAATATTCATCTATTTTAAACAACTTGATTTCCCTTAACACAGTTTGAAAAAATAAAAAACCCATTACATAGTCAGATTTATTATCTTTTAACTTACTTCTTTCATATGATATGATATTTTTCATTTCAGTGATTAGATATTTTTCATATGGTGTTTTCTCAAAAACTGTATTGCTTAATTTTTCAATAAGATTTTCCAGTTGTTGCACTTCATCAATCATAATTTCAGAATTATTTTGTAACATATCAGATAGCATATTTTTCTCCAATTTAATGCACTTCAGAGGATTTAGAACATTTCTCAGATCATATAAGGTAGAACAATTTATTAATTTTCTTAATAACATTTTTATTACTTCAATCATTTTTTTAAACATAATTTCCATAACCACAACACTGATTTTTTTAATATCATTACGTATATTAGCATAAAATTCAGTATCAGCCTTTTCCTTCAACTCTTGTCTTTTAGTAAAAGAATGAGAATGGGAGATAGAGTTGCGTAAACCACTAATAAGCTGTCGAGTGTTTTTCGGCAAATGGATCAAAATGAGTTCAGAAGTATTATCTGATAATTTTGGTGATTCTAAAGTATTTTTTAAATGTTCCCCAATTATTTGAACAGTCCTCATAATTACTAATCGCCCTTCTTCACTGGCACAATCAACAGGTATTAATAAATCAACACAATTCTTTATTTTTCCTAATGAATACATATCTCTTATGATGTAGAAATCATGATATAATTCTTCAAAAAGAGGAGTATTTTTAATTATATCATCAACTATCTGTGTTTTTTTTATTCTTGGAAGAGCACTTAATTTTTTCGGTTCTAAATGCCTAATATTATTCATTTCTTCCTTTAGACAACAACAAAACTTCTCCAAATGTGACAATATTTTCTCTTTGTTTAGAACAGAATTGCAAATTAAATTAAACTCGTGATAATACATTCTAGAACTTATAAATGCTATCAAGCAAAATTCTATTTCTTCCCAAGGCAATTTGCTGTAAGTACATTTTAACTGCCTTTTTAAAATAAACAGATTTTTAGCTATGAATTTAGTTATAAGTAAAAACTGGTCATCTTCATCTACATCCACATATATGCTCCTCAATGAATTCACACTTTCAATCATCAACTCAATCCTTTCATTAATAACTTTTGCAATAACTGGATACTTCGTCTGTGTACTTTCAGGATAAAATCGAAGATTTATCAAAATAGTTTCAACACAAAACTGGATTTCATATGACAAATCTATACTTTTTAACTTCAATTCTTTATATGTACGAGAAAGAAGCTCATCAACCTGATGCTCATTTTTTTTAAAATAATCTTCAGGCCACTTGTAAATAAGTGTTTCCAAAAGTTCACAATTATTTGAACGTATAGCATAGTAATAAGCATTATGACATTCATCATCTTCATCACCTGGATGCAATGGATTTTTGTTAACTTTAATAGACAAGTTAATCAAAAGGTTACATTCCTCACTGAACAAATATTTCAAAATTTTTTCATGGCTGTGCTTACAAGTTAAAATAACTACGTTACTTTTCAAAAATGGATTTTGGATATCTTTATAGTATAGAAGTAAAGTTGTCTGAGGTTTCACAGAACATATAATATCAATATAAAAATTTAAACTTTTTAAATCTCGTAGATTTCCATTTAAAACGGCTTTTTCAACATCTAATAAAATCTGAAGATAAATATTTTGTGCATTTAGTTCATCACATCTATGAAATGTATCAATAAATTTTTCAACAGATTTTATATCGTTTTTGAGATATTCACGATTAAAACAAATCTTACCAGTTGAAGGTCCAGCCATTCTGTTTCAATACAATCCTTTTCAAATCAAAATTATTTCCCTTAAATTTTGACTCAAGAATACCAAAAATTTAATAAACCAGCCAAATAATGGAAGGTTAAATAATTACCGTTCATTCACGCATTTTATCTTGCAACATAATCTACACTTATCTTTTCGAAAATATTATATAAAAGTAGATAATTTCAAAGATTGACTTGTTGGACAATTTCATAACGTAAATTTTGATATAAAATTAAATGTTGTTTGAGCGGCAAATCTTACATATAAAAAAATTTTCGAAATCGAGTATAAAATTAAAATTTTAAGTTTCGGTTTCGGTTCTTTTTAATCAGCTTGAATAAAAAGTTGAAGTTTCTTATTTAGTGTTGCTACACCTGAATAATAAGTTTTAAAATACCAATAATTTGTCACTTTTTTTTACAAGCTATAATATGCATTTTCACCATGAAAACACTTTCAAAAATATCTGCACTGCAATTTTTTTTTTGTTTCGTTTCATCACTTTCGTTAAGTATATTAAGTGAGCTGAGCGATCGTTGGTTAATACAGTCAGCAGCATTCTGATGGTAAAATTGTATGCTAGCCTGAGATGGCGTTTTATGCATGTTTCATTTTGATCTTTATAAAAAAGATCTTTAAACGAATAAAAAAGAACAAGCAGTTTACATCGCACCTAGGTGCTTAGTCTGAGATAGTGCGAAAGTAGGAGTGTAGAAGTAATGAATAAAAAATGGAAATAATATAAAATGTTTTTTTTTTCCCTCCTCCTGACAATGTCAGGTGGATGGACTGTTTAATTTGTTATTGAAAACAAATTAATTATTTTTGTTTTTGTGTTTTTTTGTGATTATAATCTAATTCTTTGCAGGTAGCAGTGACCTTTATGGACAGTCTGCCACCCGAAAGAAGAAGATTTGTAATCGATTTTTATATAATTTTTATATGAAATAAAAATAAAATAGTAAATAAAAATGGCTCCGCGGCCTATAAGCTCGACTACTTTCCCAGCGTTCCCAGCATGATTCATTAGAGAAAGGGTGAAAGCCACTGTTGTGTGAAAATATTTTTTGAGCCTGAATGAGTGTGTTGTTATGGTTATGAAGGTTGTTGTAAAATCTTCTAGCTAGATAGTTTATATGTTTTTTGATAAGGGGAATATGTAAATCTTTGTGAATAACGTTATTTCGGACAAACCATGGGGCGTTGACTATAATTCTTAGAATTTTATTTTGTAGTATTTGGAGGTGTTTTAAATGACTTTTAGCGGCATGGCCCCAAACGGAGCATGCATATAAAATAACAGGTCTAATGACCTGTTTATAAAGCAGGATTTTATTTTTAAGTGATAGGTTTGAATAACGCCCAATCAGTGGTAAGCAGTTGTAGAGTTTCTTCCGGCATTTTTCTTTAATTGATAAAATGTGGGTCTTAAAGGTTAATTTGCTATCGAGTGTA
Source organism: Nephila pilipes (assembly GCA_019974015.1). Taxonomy (NCBI): domain Eukaryota; kingdom Metazoa; phylum Arthropoda; class Arachnida; order Araneae; family Nephilidae; genus Nephila; species Nephila pilipes. The sequence continues at coordinate 12,678 of BMAW01057545.1, read as the reverse complement.
ACACCGAGATATTTTACCTCGTTGCTCCACTCGATTTCATCATTAAAAAGATGTAATTTTTTTGCAGGGGCTGGGGCGGTACCTTTTCTAAATACAAGGGCTTTAGTTTTGTTGGTGTTTACGGCTATTCTCCAGTGAGTTAACCAATCTTCAATTTTATTTAGGTGAGTTTGGAGTTTTTTTCTGGCAGTGTTGGGGTTGTGGGATTGGACGAGGATGGCAGCGTCGTCTGCGAAGAGGCATAGGCTTGTTAATTTAAATTGGGGGAAGTCGTATGTGTGTATAGAATACAAACAGGGACTTAAAGTTGAGCCCTAGGGGGATCCGGCAGCAATTTTGCCTGTAAAAGACAAAGCCCTATTGACTTTAACTTGGAATGTTCTATTTTTTTAAAAAAGAATGTATGAGGATTGTAATGTACGTAGGAAAATTTAATTTAATCATTTTATAAATCAGGCCATCTTGCCAAAGACGATCAAATGCCTTTTGGACATCTAGGAAAATTCTTAAAGTGATTTGTTTGTGGTTATATCCTTCAGAGATTATATTAACCACTCTAAGGAGTTGATGTACGGTGCTGTGTTTATGTCTGAAACCAAATTGGGCATCAGGCAAAATGTCATGCTGCTCAAGGAAATCCTGAATTCGTGTGAGTAATATTTTTTCGAAAATTTTTGAAACGGTATTAAGTAGGCTAATGGGGCGGTAGTTATTAGGGAGGGCGTGATTTTGTCCTGGTTTAGGAAACAGGATAATAACCACGTGTTTCCATTGATCAGGAAAATAAGCATTTAAGAGGCATTTATTAAATATTTTAGTGAGGTGAGTGATGCAGTGGATAGGGAGGGATTTGAAGACTTTATTATGGATGCCATCCTGTCCGGGAGCTTTTCTATTTTTGAGTTTTTTAATGACTTGAATAACTTCATTAGGAGAGGTGAGGGGGGTGTATGCGATATTACTGTGGTTAGAGATGTAGTTGTAAACAATGTTTTCAACGTGTTCAATGTGATCATCGTCGTAGGGTATGGCATTTTCTTGAAAAGGGTTTTCAAGTGAATTAGCAAACAGTTCGGCTTTTTCTTTATCGGAATAGACGATTCCTGAATTGCCACTTAGCGGGGGGATGGGTTGAAATTTACGGGTTAATTTTTTATTCATCTCAAACAGGCTATTGTCTTGGGTATTAAGTTCATTTAGTAAATCAGACCACTTTTTATTTTTAAATTTGTAGATTTCTTTTTTAATGAGGCGTTGAATTCTATTGACTTCCTCTTTAAAAGGAGGATATCTGAAGTTTTGCCATATTTTTTTGACTCTGTTCTTTTCTTTGATTAAATCTAAAATATAAGGTGGGAGTCTGAGGTGGGGGGTAGAAATGTTTTTAGGGTTGCTAGATGTCTGGATGATATCTTGCATTTTTTCTGTGAAATTTTGAATAGAAGAATTAATATCGTTAATGTTATTTATAGTTGGATTCCCGCTGAGGAGTTCAGAAATCGTTCTATTAAATTTAAACCAGTCTGTTTTGGTGAGTGTGCGGAGGGGGGAGGGAAGAATGTTATCTATGAAGAGTTCGAAAATAAGAGGATTGTGGTCACTTGACAATTCTGTCAGGCTTTCACAATTGCATTGAGCAATATTTTTTAAAATACCGAAATCAATGATGCTGTTAACAGGGCTATTGTAAGGGAAATGAGTGGGAGAGTCGGGAGCTGAAATAATAAAGTTTTTGTCCGTAATTAGTTCATAGATGGCGCGACCTGACCTGTTTGATCTGCCTCTATTCCAAGAGGGATGTTTTGCGTTGTACTCACCAAACATAATTCCTTGAGAACAATTTTCAAGAATGTCGGCTAGGTCTGTTTGTGAAATTGTATTTTGGGGTGGATGATAAATGGTGGAAATGGTAATTTTTCTGTTATTGCGAGTTTCTATGTTAATTGTGGTATTTTCTGTTGTGTTGGTGTTTTTGATAATTAAATGATATGGAATTGAATTTTTTATAATTAATGCCGTTCCGCCTCCTCTATGAGTGAGACGGTCAGTACGGTAGACAGTGTAGTTTGGAATTTTTAAGGGATCAGGAGGGTTAAGGTGTGTTTCCTGGATACCGATAATGTCAAGATTATGTTGTGTAATGAAATTTTTTAACTCTTCTATTTTATGGCGAATGCCGTTAGCATTCCAACTAACTATTGTGAGGGGGGGATATTGTGAGGACGATCGAAAATTACGTCTAGATTTCCAGCAGTTTGGGTATACTTTCGAATATCACCTCAAATTTTTTTATTGCATCGGTGCTATTTTTTAATTCGGAGCTGATGTTTTTCAATAGATTCATGGATTGTACTATTTTTGTAGGGTTGAATAGATTGAGTAATTCTTTAAAATCACTGGAGAATGAGCTGGTTGTTTCGGGAGCAGTTGTGGGGGCGGGAACAGTGGCGGGTGTGGATGTTTGGGTTTGCGGTGCAGGGGGCGGTGCTGGTTGTTGGTTCTGGGTTAGAAGCTTCAGCTAATGCTTGCGCACGTTTTTTAGTTCTTTCCTCCCATGCATTAACTGCTGGGGGGGGAGAGGGTTTAAAATTTAGAAGATTTTGGGGGCATTCAGTGAAATTTGCGGTGTGCGCCCCTCCGCAGTTGCAACATTTAGCTGGGGTGTCCTTTGATTTTGGGCATTGGCTAGAAAAGTGGTTTTCCCCACATTTGAGGCATCTAGGGGAGCGGGAGCAGAATTTGCTATGATGGTAGAAACTCTGGCATCTGTAGCACTGATTGGGAATGATCCTTATTTTAAAAGGCTCTATTTTTATTTTTAAGTATCCTAAATGATCGACACTAAATAATTCTGCATTTTTGGGATTTTTAGGGACTTGGATAAGGGACAGTGGCATCGCCATATTTGTTTTCCTACTTTTCATTATGTGGCAAGTTTCGACTTTCCAGCCGAAACTGCCTAGTTCATTAATAATAGTGGTGGGGTCGGTATCTACTGGTAATCCTCTGACTACGAATTTAGCCAACTTTTGGCCAGGTAGTTCATACGTATGGGATTCTATTTGATTTTCTGCAATATGTCTTTGGATACTCCTGTGAGAATCAGCAGTGGTGGGGAAAAGTTTTAAATTACTGCCGTTGATTTTACCAACGGTTTTTTCTTTTGTTATTGTGTTGATTTTTTTTAATAAGTTCGTTAGGGTTTTTAACTTTGGTTATAATAATGGGTGGAATTTTTGAATTAGTGGAGTTTTCAGGTTCAGTAGTTTCCATGTTTGTTTCATCAATTTCTAATGAGGCAAATTGGTTTGATGTGGGGGTGGGGGTAGGTTGGGGGTGCTAGATGTACTTGGTTTAAAGGTGTAATGGTTAGTTATATTTTTAGATTTGATTTTTTTTTTCGACGGGAAACCGTCGCAAAACCATCTTCTGGGGGGGGAAAAGTAATATTGAGAGATTCAAGTATTTCTTTTTTAATGTTTTCTCTAAGAGTATCAAGATCATTAGTGAAGGTTTGTTGTTATTTTAAAACTGTCTCGTTTTCGACAGACAGCTTCGCTATGGTTTCATTAGCTTCGTTAAATTTAATTTGCAAGTTGGCACGATAAACTGTGTGCTCAAGATTTAGTAAGTTTTTGTGCTGATTTAGGGGTAAATCCTCTGAACCAGGACTGTTTAAGATTGTGGCAATAGCAGACGACAGCAAGTCGTGCTGCGCAACAGCAAGCAATGAAATGAGACGATTACAATCGTCAGCAGTAAGCAAGCAATGCGTTCCCAGACTAGCACTTACCTCATCTGGAAGGCTTGGTTCAGCAATCGACATCATTAAGTTGGTTGAGTTATCCAACGAAGAAGTTTTAAAAGATTTTCTTACCCTTTCGGGTCGGAATCTGATCTGACGTTGTTGTCAGGAGAAAAGTCTTTTTTAGAAAAAACTAAAAGTTTTTTTCTCAAAAATAAGAGTTTCTATATTATTAAGTCACTATAATAAGTGCTTGTGCAAAAAATCACGAAGAAATAATAATAACTTCCGCAAAAACGGGAGAGAGCTGCGAGCGTGGCTTCACTACGTGAAGCCTCGACGTCGAATGGATAAGTTGAGATGGTTAATACAGTGGGTGTATTTGGGGCTGTGTATTATTCAGAGGTTTGAATTTGGTTTTTTTTCTTTTCTTTTTAGTAAGACGATGACAATTACATAAGGTATTTGAGTGCTAGACAGGGCAGGCATTTTACTCATGTTTAATATTTTCAATTAGAAAAAGAAAACAGATTACATAATGCCGAAGAATTCGTAAGCTAAGCAGAAAAGGAGAAGAAATACTGGTAGTTAAATTTAAGAGGAAAAAAAGTTTTTTTTGTTGTTGTTTATATAAATATATAACTTTTTTTTTTTTTTTTAAATAGTCATTTTTTCTTCTCTATTTTCAACTAGAATTTTTTTAAAAAAAATGATTTATGCGAGAATAATTATTTTCCTGTAATTATTATCTTTAGGTAAATAAGATACACTTTTTCCTTTTCCAGGTAAGATGAATGTACGACAACGATCAGATATTTATTGAGTGCCAACGTAAACAGTGTTTTACTCAGTTAAACTTAATTCATGAAGGAAAAAGATAACTACATGTTACATTGAGTTTAAGGAACACGTAGAAAAGTAAAAAAACACGAGAAGAAGGAAGTTTAAAGAAAGGGAAATGGAAGAATAAGAGAATTCAATTATGCATATCAAAGTCCTTTTTTCCAGTTTTAGTTTGGAATTTTTATTTTTATTCTTAGTTTCTGTGTTTATACATTAGCACTAGAAAATACAGTTTGCACTGATAACTAGGATGTTTCAGTTTTCATTTTTAAGTTCTATCATTATTTTTTTTATCATAGAAATTTGATTTTTAGCATGTATAAAATCAGTTAGGCGAAATTCCTTAGGAGAAATATGCAAGAGGAAATAATAGAGAGAGTAGGATCTTGTGGTATTAGCGTAGTTAGAGAGGGGGGAGATAGAATGTGATTGGGACCGGGAAGGGAAAGCTTTGACGTGAGGTGGGGTGTGTTAGGATCAGCTGATGATGATTGAGGAGTAGGGGACAGTCTAGCGAAATACTAAAATTAGATGGCAAACGAGCACCAGCGAGTTTGGCGCTTCTATTCAGTTTGTATTATTAAGTTTAAAAAAGAACAATTAGAGGTTTAAAGGCATAAAATTTTAGAAAATACTTTCTCTATTATAAGTTAAATTTAAGCTGTTGGAGGCGTTCAGCAGGAATGTTTACAGCAAGCTGCAACCATTCCCTCTTCCTCCTCGGAGGGGGGGGGAGGGCTATTTTGTTTGTTTTGAGTGATCAATGCTAGTGACGGTTTGAAGTTATTATATTGGGTAGTATTTGTGCTCTGATCAAGGGATTCGGATGGTTTTCTTGTTGTGATGAAAATGTTTCGAGAAAACTTGATGATAAAATTTTCTATTTGTTCAACTTGTTGTTCGTTGTGAATAGCAGAGTTTCTAACGTACCATGAAGTGTTTGTCATTATCCTTAGAATTTTATTTTGCTGTGTTTGTATGTGTTTCAGGTGGGTCGGGGCATCTACCCCCCCCCTTTCAAACAGAGGAGGCATAGGTAATAACGGGTTAAAATCTGCTTATAGAGTAGAACCATATTTTTAAGTGAGAATGGTGAGTGTTTGCCAATTAAAGTGATACAAAGATGGACTTTATTCCAAAATTTTTTTAGGGTTTTTATGTGCTTTGAATAAGTAAATTTTTAATCGAGGTGCAGACCCAGATTTTTAACCACCAATACCCAGCTGAATTCTTCGTCGAAGAGGTGTAGGTTATGTGTGGGTTTTTGTCTTCCTTTGTGGAACTTTTGCTTGGGATTTGTCTGCGTTAATAGCAATTCTGCAATGAGTGAGCCATTTCTCCAGGGTGTGTAGGTAATTTTGCATTGTTTTTATTGTAAGTTTGAAGTTGTAGCCCTGGGCCAACACCGTGGAATCGTCCGCAAAGATGTAAGTGCTAACACTGGCGTGGTGAGGGAAGTCACGCGGGTACAAAATGTACAATTGGTACGAGAGGACCCTGCCACGGGGCGTGCCCACATGAATTCGGCCCAGGATGAAGTGATTTTTGTTTATTCTGAATCTAAAAGCCAATTTTTTTTAAAAAAATTATAAATTATTTTTGATGTAGCTAGGAAAATTTAGTTTTATTAAATTGTAAATAAGTCCGTCATGCGACATTTTATCAAAGGCTCTTCTTGCATCTAAGAAGATGGTATGCCGTTTGAGGACAAACCCTTCGTTGATAATGTTAGTGGTTCTAATTAGTTGATGTGTTGTGGAGTGTCCTTCCCTGAAACCGCATTGCTCAGGGGGGGAGTTACAGTTTGAAATTGATATATAATTTTTAATTCTGTTTAAAATAATTCTTTCGAATATCTTAGCAGTTTTGCAAAGCAGACTAATTGGTCTATAACTCTGCAGGAATTTTGGGTTTTGATGAAGTTTGGGAAGCATTATCACATTTGCAGATTTCCAGCAAGTGGGGAAATGATTATAAATTAAACATTTATGAAATATTTTAGTTAGGTGGGTTATTGCATTAAGGGGGAGAAGTTTAAGAGTATAATTGGGAATACTATCCAGTCCAGAGACTTTTTTATTTGAGAGGTTTTTAATTATATTTATAATTTCAATTGGTGGTAGTTAGTCTAAATTTTGGTTTTTGAGGAACTTTTGAACAGTTTTTTCCACTAGTTCGGTTGTGTGGTTTGCATATGCTCAGAATTTTCAATGAAAGGTTTCTTCAAGAATATCTTTAAAGACTTCTATATTCTCTTCATGTGTATAGATAATTCCTTGTTGTCCTCGAAGTGGAGGAATTTCTATTGGCTTTCTGGTTATTTACTTCTGCATGTTATACAGAGAGTTGTCTTCAAGGTTCAATTGGTTTAGAAGGTTATTCCAGGTTTTATTTTTATGATTTTTGATTTGATTTTTTATCTGTCTTTGAAGGGCATTCATTTCTCTTTTGAGAATTGGATCCCTGGTTGCTTGGAATCTGGACCGGAATCTGTTTTTAGTTTTAATGAGTTCTCTTATGTTAGGAGGGAGTCTAAGGTGGGGGGGGGGTATTTATAATTTTGGTGAAATTTGCTGCAGTGATTTAATTAATTGCATTAATTATTGGGTTGCCTTTCAAATTATTATAAATATTGTCTTGAAATTTGATCCAATTTGTGAATTTCATGGTTCTAAGAATGAGGGGGAGGGGATTATTTAAAAGTAGATCATTAATTACTGGGTTATGGTCACTGCTAAGTTCATTTAAGGATTCAATATTGGAGAGTGCTATATTTTTGGCAAAAGCTATATCGAGGACTGAATTTATTGGGCTGCAAATGGGTTGGAGCAATGGGTGCAAATATTTCTATGTAATTATTTAAGGCTCAGTCACATAATAACTTTTCCGTTTCTGATGGACGGTCCCACGTTCTAACAAGGGTGCTTTGCGTTGAAATCCCCAAAGAGAATGCCTTTCGTGTTGTTTAGGAATAAGGTGTCTAGCTCCATGGTACTAATGGCGCCATGTGGAGCTTAGTAGATGCTGGCAGTGGTAATAGTACTATTGTCGTTCAGGGGCAAATTGATGGCCGAGTTTTCCAAAATGTTGCAGGTTATATCTATTGCATTTAATGATTTTTTAACAAAAATGGCGGTGCCCCTTCCCCTGTGAGTTAATCTGTCTTTTCTATGACAGGTGTATTTAATTATTTTAATGCTGTCAGAAGGTCTGAGGTGAGTTTCCTGGATCCCGATAATATCGGGATCATGCTCAGCAAATGAATTTTTAAGCTCGTCAAGTCTTCCTCGAACTCCGTTAGTGTTCCAGATAAAAATTCTCAGACTTCTTTGGCTATTGGAGAATGTACCCATTGTTGTTTAATTGAACTTGGTTTTGCAGCATTTGGAACATAAAACTCATCTGTGCCATTATTTGGAACATTTGGAGTAATATGGCCCGATTGGTTTGTGGGGTTTGAGTTGCCTGGTTTTTGATTTACAAGGTTATTATTTTGAGTTGCTTCGGTTTTTTTCCTCTCTTCCCAAACATTTTTAACTGGTTTAGTTTTGTAATTTTTGGGGTTATTTGGGCAGCCTAAATAATTAGCAGGGTGTGGCCCTTCGCAAAGGGCACATTTTGGTGGAGTTTTCGTAGATTTTTTGCACTCGTTAGTTAAGTGTTTATCTCCGTATTTAGATTTTCGGTTAGAGAACCTTCTTTGGTGATAGAATTGCTGGTACCTGTAGCATTGCGGTGGCATAGTACTTTTTTGAAAGCTTCTATTTTAACTTTAAAGAAGCCGATATTTTCAATGTATATTTCTTGATTAATCGGGTTTTTATTGAGAACAACTAGGAAGAGGGACATGTTTGCGTTTGTTCATCTATTTTTTAGTAAACTAATATGTTCCGATTTGGACCATGACTTTTAATTTCCTCTAAAATTTCTGTTTGGTCGTAATCAATTGGTAGTGCTCTAATTATTATTTTCAGTTGCTTTTGATTTTCATTTCGAATGGGTGAGATTTAAATGTTTTTTACTGATATAAGGTTTTGTATTTTTCTGAGAGCCTCAAATGATTCCTGGAACACTTTTAATTTTCCATTAACCATTGGGGCCATAATTTTTGCACCGACAATAGTACTAATCTCATCCATGAGGGCTGGCGTATTAAGTGCTTCATCTATCATGATGGGAGGAGTTCTTTTTTTTTTTATTTCCTGGGTGGGGGAAACAGTTTCATCCGCAAGAATTTCGTCATTAGATGTAATTTCTATTTGTTTGATTTTCTGCATTATCGGTTTTTTCGGGAATTTCATCTACCTCCAAAGATTTGAATTTGTTTAATAATTCAATTGGTGTTTGAGTAATTGGAAGTTCTATTATTTTACTTTTTTCTCCCTGCGGTTTTTGAGGGGAGTTTGTCATTCTTTTAATTTTGTTTATTTTAAGAGGCGAGTTATTTTGGGTTTTTGAAGTTGCTGTCATTTTATTTTCCATTGTAGCAAGGCGCTCTTTTAAGAGTTGCACTTCTGTATCTTTATATTTAAGGGATTGCTGAAGATCCCGATGGCTCATTTGGTTTAGTCTTTTCGAACATTTAAGGGCAAGCCCCAAGATCAGAGCTATTTTGTTCGGGTAATCAATATTGGTTAGATTAAGATCGCTAATATCGGAAATTAATTTGTCTAAATTTTCTCTTAACTCTAAATATTTATCATATTGAGTAACAATATCTATAGCGTTATTGACATAAGGCGAGTCAAAATATCACTTACCTCCCTATCCGAGGAGTTCATATCATCGTCGGAATAATCCGAATCCATATTGGTAATCCAAAGAGAAATTCCGAGTTGGGATCCAAAGGTGTTGTTGCACATGCGAGCACGTGCTTACAAGTAGGGAAAACATGTTGCACAAGTAGAGAAAACTCTGCGTTATTAATTAATTTTTTACACTAATCCAAAAATAATGGTGCAATAGGTAGGAAAAATCGCAGTAAGTAACACTGGTTGTAAAAATAATCACAGGTGTATCCACAAAAAGTCGATGGAAAACGATTGATGAAACTAAGCATGCGGACGTCGCCGCCGTCTAAGTTCGTATAATGCCGCTGCTGAACGTCAGCTCGCGGCCGAGGGAACTGCACAGGCTGTCCGATGAAGAAGGACTAGGTTACAACCCGTTGCTACAGGAACGAATTATCTAATGAACTAGAGGCCCTTTTCTTTTCTTTTTTTCAAAAGGTTTGAGTTGGAATGCTAAGAGTTAAGGGTGAATTAAATGAAAATAATTTTTACAGGATTCATATGGGAACGGGTGGGTTCCATTGTCATAAGCGGATATTGTTTGTGCTCGAATAAAAGGGTTTTCATGACCTGATAGTCCATTGAAGAATTTCCTTGACAGGTAGGCAATTAGGGAGGATAGACATTTTCTAAGCCCTGAAGGATGGCGACTTGTATATAACTTAAATTCGAAATTCTTGATAATTCTTGATTGAGTGATTTTTAATAAAAGGGATTTTTAAATCATTGTGAAGGACTGTATTGGTGATGACCAGAGAGCATTTGTGACAGTTCAAAGAATTTTATTTTTGAATAACTTGGATTTTTTTGTGGGTTTCGGTCGTATGTCCCCAGATTGTATATAAATATAGTGTTAAAAATTTAATTATTTGCTTGTAGATGAGAATTTTGTTAGGGAGGGATAGAACAAACTGCCTACCTTTCAGATGATGGCATCATCATCAGCGAATAGACTCTGACGAACACCGTAGGTGTACAGGGAGTAAAAAGATGGAGATTTACTAAGCCCTGAAATATGGCGACTTGTATATAACCTAGATTCGAAATTCTTGAAAATTCTTGATTGAGTGGTCAAGTAGTCTTTTTAGAAGCATTCTTTCAAAAATTTCAGAGATAATATTAAGTAAGCAAATTGGCCTGTAGTTAGTGGAAATGATTTTGTTTTGTCTGTATTTGTAAAAAAGGATTATAGTGGCTTGTTTCTACTTTTGAGGAAAGTATGAAAAGAGTAGACATTTGATAAAAAAAAAATTTGCTACATGTGTAATTTTGAAATATTTCTTCCACAAATTCTATGTGGTCCTCATCGTATGATGTACTACTTTTCTGGAAGGAAATTTCCAGGTTGTGGGTGAAAAGATCAGCTCTTTCCTTGTCTGAATAAAATAACACATTATATCCTATTAGGGGAGGGATTTCAATGCCTTTTTTGTGCGGCTTTTTGTTAATATTGAAAACTCAGTTGTCCTTACGGATGCTGTTCTTTTAAGAAGTTTTACTATTTTTTTTTTTTATTTTAGTGTGTTTTAATTTTTTTGTAAATCTTAATCTGGTGAACTCAGTTTTGTAAAAGGGATAGTGGATTTGTAGCCATTACTTTCTTGTTCTGTTTTTATCCTTTATTAGGTTGAGGATATAAGTGGTCAGCCTGAGGTGTGGTTTCGAGATATTTTTTTTTAAAGTGCTGGCAGAGTTAATTCAAATTTTGATGATGTTCGTGAGTGCATTATTGACTTTATCTAAATCATTGGTATTGTTAATTGTACGATTCCCGGGAAGTTTATTATAGAGAAATTCTTGATATTTGAGCCAATTAGTGGTTGGGAGAGTGCAAAGGTTGGGAGGAAGATTATTAATGATGAACGGGAGGGAGGATTGTACATCCCGAATCTACACTGGTTGGCTCTTATGCAAAGGTATGTTTATCTAGGAGAGTAATTCCATTACCGGATTCTATGGTGACTTCTTACCAATTCAGTGATGAGGCTTGAAGTTGAGTTTCTACGTTTATTAGAAGGAGGGAAAATATCTACCAAACTACTATATACAGGATATATCTATTAAGAGGACCAATTTCTCTAAGAAAGATGGATGACTATCCAATTGTGTCCCTTATCGGTGATGGAGGTTAGAGCATGTGCTGGCGTTCCGAGTTCAGCTTTATTGAAGGAAGAGCGGTGGTAAAAAGAAGCGGAAAGAGAGCAAGAACTATACGTTGCTCAGTTTTGTTCAGGAATAGAGGGCGCTGCGTGAGCTATCACATGATGCGCATTCGTGGTGCCATCTATCGAGTAACTGAGGAACTGGTTTTGCAGTACATTTGAAAAGACAATTAATACTTTGATAATTAGCTGGAAAATCCTACACATTTCGACCCCTCCAAATAGAGACGGTTTCCAGCTATACTGGAATTTGCAAAACTTATATATATTTTAATACTTTCTAAATTAAATAACAACACAAAATATTAGAGGGGGGAATGAATTTCAAAACTTTTCAATATTCTACATGGAGCAAAATAAGTAATCAATTTGTTTGAAACACTTTATCATATAGAAATGATGAAAAAATAATACTGATATAAAACAAGATAAAATGCAAATAAACATATATAGAAAATTTAAATAACACAAGATAATATCGAATACATGAAAGAAAATAGCATAACATAAAATTAAATCAAACGAGCTTCACCAAATAATATCTATCTACATTTGATATTTAAATGGTGTTGATAGAAAAAAGTTTTATCATATCAGCTGAGGTGATTGTAGAGTTTGATCCTTCATAATGAACTACTTTTTCTACTACATATTTATCGTGAGGGTCGACTTTGGTGATTTTATAGGGTTCTAAGAATTTCGGTCTTAGTTTTAGTCCAACTCCAAATTGAGTTCTTTTGGATGGCAACCAGATCACCCTTTTTATATTCCGGAGCTTTTTTCTTTTTTTGTAGTAGGTTCTCCAATTTTCATATTGTATTTTTCTATGTTCTTTTTAGCATATTTTCTTAAGAATTCTCGTTGTTCGAGTAATTTTTCGAGGAGCAAGTCTTTAATTCTGACATCTTTGTATCTCATTCTAATACCAATCAAAAGTTGGAATGGTGACCATTTAGTGCTTCGACATTTAGTGCTGTTAAAGAATCTTTGAAGTCGATGAATATACTTGTACCATTTAGTAGAGTCGTCTAAAGTTAGTTTGTGTAAAACTGGCATAAGGTACTGGGATAAGCGGTTTGAGTATTTGTAAAATATTCCATTTCTTTCAAAAAAGTCTTCCGAATCTTGTTTTTCTAAG
>BMAW01057543.1:0-10632 GCA_019974015.1 Nephila pilipes | reverse complement strand
TAATATTAAAAACATGATTTAATTTATATCTCTAATATAAATAATTGATTTGAAACATCAAGACATTTCCCAAATGAGCTGATAAACAATCCGAAGAATTAATATTATCAAAAAAATGTTTTGCTAAATGGTTTAAGGAAGTTTTAACCTAGCAAAATATTTTGTTAATTTTCAGCTTTTGAGCTTTAGATTAAAATAATGATTATATTAATACATAGTACACAACTTTATTTCCAACCTTAATTATTTTTAAGATTTTCTATACTTCCTTATAAATTTATCCCACTTTCAAACTCTTAGATATACAAAGATCAAATTATTCGAACAAAGTACAGAAGATACCAAACTTTAGAGCCTTGAGCATTGATTTCAAAACTTAAAAGAAGTGTCAAGTTCCATTCATTTCTTAATCCTCTTCCTTTAAGATAATCAGCCTTAAAAGTAACCTTCGCGGTTGAGTCAAGCTTCTAATGTCTTATAAGCCCCTTGGACGATATAATAGAAGGAAATTATTCTTTCTCTTAGGGCATCAAAAATTACTCCATTCAATTTGCTTCTAATTGTGAAAATCTCCTTTGCCGTTATGTAACTGTATCAGCTGTTAAATACCCTTCGAATTCATTTAAACTAAGAAAATGAAGTAAAGAATTGAAAGGGGGGGGGGAAATATCGTATCTTCATTAACTTTCATAGAAATATTAATCAGTTGTATTGTTATTACTGCTACGGTTGTTTTAATTATTATATTCTCCATCTGATTCTCCAAGCCTTCCGTTTATTATTTTCACCATTCTTATGATACGATAGTGCTCTGTTTGGTACCGTTTCATTTGCTTCTCATGATGTGCATACGTAGGGAGAATCTTGAGAAAACCTTTAGTGGTATGATAATATTTTTTTTAACATTTTGACAGACTTTCTTATGAAACACATTCTAATTTTTAATTTAAAATATAATACCCCATATGAAAAGAATTCCATGTTCAAAAATAAATTTCTTCACGTGACATTCAATGTCGAAAAATAAATTTTAAAGAACTTCAATGTTCAATAATCATTAATTAATGAAATTAATGATTATTTATTTGTTGAAACGAAGGGTTATTTTTTCAAATACATATTTTTTAACTATTTGTTATGTTTTCGTTTGAAAAAAAAATAACAACCGATTGGTCTAAGTAGCTTGAAAAGCATTGTACGGCTTAAGATACCCATCTAACAATAGTAGACACATTTTTTAAGCCAAAAAGCTTCAGAAAGGTTTGACAAACTAATAATTGTGCTTTATGTAGTTAGAAAAAATAAATTCCCCAACTAAGTCACACCAACTAACTTTCATGCGCTTTTCAACTTCATCTTTCACTTTCCGTTTTCAAAGACGCAAGTTGGATGTTAGTACCTCAAGTCAATACTAATTGCAACCTAAGGAGAATTTCGGGTGATTTCCCAATGTGCCGAATATAAAGGCTGATACTAGTCATATTTCGCTTTCTTTTTTCATTCCGCTTCTGCTTCACTAGACGGTATGCTTATGTAATCGTAATTTGTCTCATACGCATTATTCTCGAGTAAATTGTTTTCAGTTTGAACGAATTATGCTAATTTATAAAAGGAATGAACTCTTTTAAAGAAATTATGCTCAAAACAAACTGAAATCAAATCTTTAACCAATGAATGAACCCAGCTTGTCAACCGAATAGCGTATCATTGTGGACACTGACGAGTTCAGCTCGCCAGAAGTTTTTCGACCCTATTGGTTGCAGCCGAACCTTATTCGAGCAGCTAAGCTTTTCCCTAGTGGACGCTGACAAGCTGAGTTAATCCACGTATATTATCCTGCGTCAAATACGTGCTACAAACATTATATATACTGGCAAATTTTAGTTAATTTCATAGCGTAAAGATGATGGTACGGGTTCCGCAAAATGTTTTACATAATAAGGAAAAATGTTGCCCACCTTGTTGTTAATCTAATTATTTTTCTTGTGTAATTTGGCGGAAGTTTGTTACTAAAAAACGGCGGAAAGAATTTTAGATAATTATAACAATTACATATTTTATAAAACTTAAAATTACATGTATTAATTCCGATATTTTAATTTAATATTTTACAAACTGATATTTGCAATATTTATCATTTATTGAATTGTTTAAAACTGCGAAAATCAATTGGTGTAGTTATAACATTAATATACCTAACAAAATTCTTTAAAAACTATCTTTTAAAAGGGAGAAAGCTATTCGTATCACCGTCAGAAAAGGGTAACATTTTCAGAAGCAACTAGGGAGCATTTTCAAAAGCAACTAACTTTCAGAACAACTACCACTTGCAGCGACCGTTAGATCGTAGCGCTGCGCCCATAACCAGCTTCGTGTTCCATGTTCGTACTGAATTGCCTGTTTCAGCGTTTTTCCGTGGGAGGAACTGCTGCTATTTCTGCTACAAACCTCAGATTAGAAAAAAAAAATAACTTCAGTTTCAGTTCACACACACAACCAAATCAAAGGACCGTTTGTTTTTATGAAACATAAAAAGAAAGTACACATATCTCTTTTTATATTTATTTCAACCATTTCTTTTTCAACATTACATCAATGTATGTTTTTCACTCGTTAGCAGAACAACTGAAACTGCTCGTTTTAGATTTTCTTAACAACGCACGTTAAATTTACATTATCGCTGCAAAAGAGCTATTCACAATGATTGATACACATACGGACTGCCTTGACAAATTGTTGTCAACACACATACACAAAATATTAAGTTTCTCAGTTCAATACACTGAAAGTTTTTACTTTAATAATACACAAATGAAAATTTTAATGCACTCGAAAAAAATTCAAAAACAAACAAATCTTTGTAACTGGGCAGTTAAATTCGCCAAATGAAGTCTTGACTATTACCACTCTAACCCTATTATCTTTTTCACGTATGATATCGATTATTTTTCCTAGTGTCCATTTGAAAGGAGGCAAATAATCTTCCATAAAAACAACTATATTTCTTATATTGACCTCATTCTTTTGAAATTTTGAAGTTCTTTGCTGCATGCTGTTTAAATAGTCAAGGTTTCGTTTCCTCCAAATTAACTGGGTATAGCTTTTGACTTTTTTGCCATAATTTAAGGCTATTTTCTTTTAAACTTGTTAAGTCATGCTCAACAACTCAAATAAAGAGTCTACCATTAAGGAAATGAGTAAGAGTGAGAACTTTCACTTCATCTTAAGATTAAGGAACTAAGGGGTTTGAATTGAGCCTTCCCTCAATTTGTATGATAATTGTTATGAACTCCTCATATGATGATTTTAAATTTCCAACAATTCTTGTTTATTAAAATTTAAAAGATTTTACTCCAGCTTTTCTCTCAAAACCCAACGAAATGTGACGCACGAGAAGAAATGAAGAGCTAACTCATTTCTTCACTAGTTAGAAAATTTGAAAAAATTGCTCATCTTGATTTTTAACTAACTTTACGAATCTTCTTAACTTTTTGAGAATAGGCAGTCGCTATCGCGACCAAAAGGAACATTGTTTAAAAAGATGGGGTTGGTCGAGAAGGCGACCAAGGAGTTCTTTCCCCTCTTAATAGATTTCGGAACACGATGGAGCAGTAAATGTCGATCACTTCACCACCCCTTCTTGTACTCAGAGCATAAGGAGATGGACCGCCTTTGTACATGCTTATCGAAAAATCCCTTTCCCCCCCTTTTTGTCGCAGTCCGTATCAGCAAAACGAATCATTTCTTAAATGTAAAATTAGGAAGGATGTGTGTATTATTACATTGACAAATGGTGTCATTTAAGAAAATTGCACAGGTCATTTTCGTAAAATGGCCCCATTTGTTAATTTAATTCTACGTTAAACCATTTTACGAAATTGAGCTGCGATACTTACTAAAATTATAAGAAAATAAATATCTTCACCAAATATGGATTCACGTAAAATATGCATTCCAGAAAGAAAAAAAAACCCTTCATCTTCAAATAAATAATTAATTAAAATCTCAATTTGTTTTCAAACTATTTCAATGTTTCGAAATACCCACTATAATAAATAGTGATATTTTTAAATGATTTTTTTTCTCAATTTCCCAGAATTTTTTTCACAAGTCTGTGAATGGGTTTGGTTCTAATAATGTAATTTATAGGTTTAGAATTTTTTTGTACACACTACAAAAACACTAAAAAAATAGCTCCCGTTTCGTAAAGCTGTCAAACTGATATTAAATATTAAGAACCTGAAGGCGTCCTGTAATTCCCAAAACGACTTTCTAATGCATCTGTTTGGAATTTCCCGCACTAAAATTTTAATTCATTTGTACAATATTTTAACATTTCAAGTAAAGCATATATTGTATAAATAAAAGCAAGATTTGTTTCTTTAGTTAGGGTTCCAGTAGTACAATTTTTCTCCTTCAACGAATCTAACCATAACAAAATTTTGAATAAGAAATCACACTCTTTGTTATATGGTGATAAAGTAAATGGCTGTTGATAAGGATCAAACAAATGTTGTCCCATTAGAGGTGTTCTAACACTACAGTTTTCCACCATGTACAAATCAACGAAATAAAATTTGATGTTTTGTTTCATAACTAATTAATTTATCTTGCTCTCCTAATTGTTGAAGCCCTTGAATAATAAAGTAGTTAAATATTAAGCGCAAGTTTCCCATTTTGTTTTTCAAGATTTGAAGAACACGAAATCTTTAAAGTTAAACCATACGCAAACCTTTCTAAATTATTACTTTCTATGACATACAGTTGCTTATGTGTAGAGAAATTTGCTTCTATTAATGGAAATTTAATACGATCTTCAAAAGAAGGAAAATAAATAAAGAGACCTGAGTTTTTTTTATTTTTTTTTTTTAATTAATTCATTTTTGATTTGACTCTGAATCATAAAAACATATGCTGAAGTAGCGGATTGTTCATTGTTAGATGCCATCCCAAGAATATTATCCCCTTCGGAATAATATTATAATATTATTCCCAAAATATTGTTTTGAATAAATTTCATCGAGCATCGGTATGACAGTTTCGCCAACGGAGTTTAGACTGGTTACTTTTTTTTATGTATGCTAAAAAGTTTTCATCTGATTGTTCTGTTTGAAGGTTAGTTTTAAAAGAAGAACAAATGTTTTGTAAAGTTCTGGGATGTGGAATATTGTGATATTCTGAATTTCTTAAGAATTTATAGGCTTGAGAAGATATTGATTGTATAATGAAAAAAAATTAATCATTTCAGAGGAATACCTAAAAGAAAACTTATTATGGGTTAAAGAATTAAACAGGTTAAATAAAAATTGAAGCACAATTTTCGTATCATCATCTAAATTTGAAAGCATATTTTCTAAGTGATCAACAATAAAATCAAATGCTGTAGGAAAATCATGAGAGCTGTTCATTTGTACTTTGAGAGACAGCTCATGTAATATTTCATATACAATAATAACATTATTAATTTTTATGGGAAATTTGCACTTATCAAATAGATCTATCATTCTTTGACCTATTTGTATTACCAAATCTATTTGTTTATAATCACTCATGCTTTGATAACAGAATTTATTGATGTGTTTAGAATAATGAATATTACGTGATATGTTCATTTTCAATTCTTTGCTGTCTCTACTCAGGACATTCTAGAGCAGGATTTGTAGGCATTTTACGATTGTTTGGGAAGTTTGGAAATATAGATGGAACAGCATAGTTTTTGCAGTAGACAACGATTTTATAACCAGTTTTGTCGTCTTAAACTTCAGTGTTTCTTCTTATTGTATCCTCAGCAAAATGCAATTCGCAAACCTAAAATTTTAAAAAAATAAATTTTTACGCATAGACAGAAAAGATTTGTTAGAATTAACAAAATTTGTACTCTTAACTTGATTTGTTGTAATTTAGATTGGAGCTCTTGTTGGAAGTACCGAAACCGTTTTGTTACAACAACAACAAAAAATTGACAACTCTCTTCTAGAAAATTGGAACACACTTTCAATTTTGTTTTCTATGAACTAAGGAAATTTTTGCTTATTTTGCCAGTATATGTTTGCTTTTAAAGTAGACATGTTTCTTGACTCTGTGAAAAGATGCTTGGAAAATGATACAAAATTATTTCTTTGCAATACCAAAAACACTCGACATTTTTGCCTCATTAACGATGCTTATTTTGCCAATTTTTAAGCACATAAAAATTTATTATGGCTAGAAAATATTTATTAGACAAACAAAATGTTTCTATCATTATAGGTAAACAAAAATGAATTGCCTATTTCAAACAAAGAAGTTGACATGAAAAGGAAGAAGCAAGTTTATTTTCAAATGGCATATTTTCAATAGTCATTTTAGTCCCATTAACAATGCTTCTTTTGGCGCATTTTTACACACATAAAATGTTATTATGGTCACAAAATATTTATTTGAAAAACAAAACGTCCCTGTTCTTATAGATAAACAAAAATAAATTACCTATTTTTATTTAAGAAACTGACATTAAAAAAAGAAGTGAATATATTTTCAAATGTTGTATCGAACTACCTATTGTTAAAGTTATTAGCCGACTTCTAAAATTAAGGAAATATTGCAATTTCCAAAAAAAAAATAATAAATAAAGTTAGAAACTGACCTTTGAATAATTTGAAGGGGCCACTTTCGGGAATCCGAAAATTTGTACCTTTGTGGTTTCATAGTTGCTTTTGCAATTTGGCACTTCACACGTGTAGACCATAATTCTTTCTTTTAAAACTTAGTTTTGTGATATTCAAAAACAGAAACAACAAAAGGTTAAACAGGTATCGAAAAATCTTCAAAAAAATGTAGCTTATACAAGAAGCAAGACGAAGACGGTTAATGGAAGGCATTCCTTATCTAACTGACATAACTAACAAGCCAGTGGACTACCTCTATTATGTATGACGTCACAAGCATCTCTCATTTCAGCGCCGAGCCCTTCTAGTATTTAGCAGGTGTTAACTTAACTCGCTGTCATTCCACACTATAAGTTGTAAATTTCGCTGACTTGGATGAATGTTTATTATACATTTTTTGTGTGTCCACAATGTAGGCAGGCAAATGGATGTTTGCGGAATCGCATAAGGATTGATATCAAGTCGTCTTGGACCACACCTCCATTAATTTGAAGGCTATTCAATAAAGCTCCATTTGTTGTTTCACTCGCGGCGTTGAAAACTACACGATTCTTCTTTGTCGTCTTCTCTGGTCTATAACGCCATACTTCTGGTTCTACTTCATATATCACATCTTTCATATGTATTCAAATTTCAGCCTTAACAAATTTGGTAACAGTCATAAAGGTATAATCTAAACACGATATTGTCACATTATTTTTTTTCTTGTTCTAACCTTAATCTATTTGCGCATTCTTTAGTCATAATATCTGACTGAGTACCTGCATCAAGCAATCCTCTAACGGATTACAAATTTCCATATTTGTCTCGAAAAAGAAATACAGCTGTACTCATCCATACAGTACTTCTTAGTTAATTTATTTTGAACCGAACTAATAGCAAAAAGGGCGATTACAGATTTTCATTAGTTGCACTAGAACTTGAGTGAAAAATATTACTTCCCGAATTTAGAACAGATTTTGAATCATCTACTTTAATTATTTTTGCACTAGTTTCGTTTCTATAACTCTCACTAAACAAATCAGATTCTCTGGGAAAATGAAGTAACTTATGTAGCTTTTTACAAAAGCAGTTTTGCGCAAGACACTTTTTAACATTACAACAAGGTGAAAGGAATTTAAAACATGAATTTTGAGCTTTGACAAATCCTACTCTATCGTTGATAGACAATTTTTGAAAGTCCTGACTCTAAAAATAAAGGATAGAGTCCCTAATCTGAAACGTGTGAAAGTTTCTACCATCGACTGCCGTGTTTTCATTTACGACTCTCGGATCAAATTTCTACACGCACACACGCACATACACGCACACACACACACACACACACACATATATATATATATATATATAGAAAGGCTTTGAAATGAATAAAAGTAAAATATTTTTTTATAGTGTCGCTTTTTGCATTAATTTGTCATTTGTAAATTAGGGACGTGTGAAATGAGATGCATGTCTTTGATAATTAAAACATTTTGAATCGGATAATAATTTAATAAACGTCCATATAACATTTCTATTTTCAATTTTGCTTTTTATATCCTAAAATCTAATTATTCCTTATCTAAATTTCTCGAAGGAAAGACTGTATTGACGATTTTTAAGAAGCCCAGGCACTTCCTCCTTTTGAGGAAATAAAGAGTAATATAAAATCTAATTAATCTGGACGAATGATATATTTTTAGCCTTTTTCCAGCAAATTCATATCACGACATAGAGTGTATATCAATATGTTTATCTAACTAACATACATAGTGCATAATCATGGCAGGAATGCTTAACTTAGAATTTTTAAAAGACTCCTTTTCAATTTTTTATAATTTCGAACAATATTTCGCAAAGTGTGATATTGGTGTCATTCTTCTATTCGCTTAATATAAGCATTCTTCTGACAAGATACATTTTTAAAGGAAAAAGTTTCAATTTATGGCTCGGTAATCCATTTTGCTTCAAAATATTTAGTTATTTGAAAAAGAAAATCGATTTTGAAAATTGAATCGATTTTTTAAATATCAATGTTGTACTATTTTGGTATCTTACTAAACATTTTAGAAATTTCAGTTTATTGAAGGTGATAATAATTTCTTTTTGTGTCACATTTTGAAAATATATTGTCATTTTCTTTATTACAAAGCAATGTAATCACTTGCACTTCGAGAGAAAAGTATGACTACTGTGCTGAGATTTTAAGAACATTACTACTTTATAAATGTTTATAACCTAAGAAAGCATATGCATTTCTCTCACAGTTTCATAAGATTATAATATTTATATCTCCTATAATTCATTAAATAAATAGCTTATTATCAAGCTGAAAACTATGCATAGTATTTTAAAATACTAAAACAAATATATTTTTAAGCGTTCACGAAACAGGAACAGATTTTTAATGAAAGGTGACTGAAAACATTCTCCTGCCTGGTAACGCTGCGAAAGTTGTCGTGCCACTATGTCATAATAACGAAAATTCAAATCTCAGCGAGAAAGGTGCGCAGCAGTAACAGTAAAACGTGAACGGAATCTGCAATTTAAAAGCTATGACGTTTCGTAAGCACTTTGGTAGGTTTCATAGTAGCAATATCACGAAATATTATAAAAGTTGTATCACCTATTCGAAGAGACAGGCTTCTTTTATTAATTCAAAAGCAACCGGAGGCTACCGTTAGGGAGGAGAATTTTGAACTATCCTAGCATTTGCACTTGTGACTTGAGGAAGTCATTTGGAACTTGCAAAATGCGTCCTTTTAGGCCTTTTCTAGTAAGCTGACGTTAAAAAATAAGTTTATTGAAATCTTTTAAAAACCAGCCGTAATCTTAAATAATCCTGCATTTTCTGATAAAAAATATGTAAAGTTACGAGAAAAAAGTAAGAATAATTTTTAATTAATAATATGAATAATTTTTGTATGTCACATATGTTGTATTGAAAATATTCATTCAATTACAAAACTTTTTGCAAAAATAAGAATAAGAAAGTCAGAGGAAAATCTGAAAATATCTTAATATATCAATCAGATAAAACGAGAACAAATTTTAAAAAATTTAAGAAAAAAATTATATGCACAGTTTTGCGAAGAACTTTTGCGCTTTTCTTATAATTATTATTAAATTGCTCAAATAAATATAAGAATCAAAGTAAGCGATTAAATATCGAGAAATGGTCAGTAGTAAACTTTTCCGATATTAAAATTAAAGGAAATGATAATTTATTAAATGAAATATCAAATAAGTTGCATATAATTTAAATTAGAGCAAACAATTAATTTGTAAATGGAATACATTGAAGCTAAATGTAATGAAATTGAATGAAAGATAAAAAAAAATTAAAAGTGATATGGTATGCCAAATTTTCCACCTAAAAAATAGTCTCTAAGGTGGTTAAAAATTCGTGCTATTGAATTTAAATATATTAATCGATATTTATTTTTCTTTGTCCTTGAAAATACAATTAATTCGAGTTAATACGATTTTACAGACTCATTCTATTCTTGTCATAAATAATTTCAGTTTTGATGTAAAATTGACACTTAGATTTTCAATTTTTTCCAAGATTACAGAAGGTGGTCTCTCGTTGACATCCTTGATATTCTGTGGTTGCCGCGTGAAAATTTATTTAATAAGTCCCGCATAGCTCTCGCATTCACCTGCAGTCAGTGAATGGACTTACGAAGATGCTTTATTTACGCATGACCATCAACAACTACAAGTCTTTCAGTAACCTGCACTGAATAGTTGTCTCCTTTATGTAATAGGATATTTAGATAACAGGTAGTCTCTTTAGCTGTTGTTATTCACTACCTGTAGTACATGAGGTACATCAGGATGACCTAAGGGTCTTTCTCTATTTTCAAGCAACTTTCTTTTCAACTGATTACTCTTTATCTCCCTTTTTTTATGATCTCATATTGCCTAGAAGCATTTCGTTTTGCGCAGTGCAACCAAATTGTTGGCCTTCCTCAAAAGTAGGCCTTTGATAATTTAATTTAAT
>BMAW01057534.1:0-42107 GCA_019974015.1 Nephila pilipes | reverse complement strand
AATTCATTCTTAGTTCCATTCTTAACCAAATTCATTCTTAGTTCCATCCTTAACCAAATTCATTCTTAAGGGCTCATCTTCAATCTAAATTCAGCCCCAGGTCATTAATCTAAATTTATCATCAGTTTCATCCTTATCCTAAATTCATTATCGAATTCCTTTTTTACCTAAATTCTTCCTTAGATTCATTTTGAACCTGACCTCATTCCTAGATATATTTTTAATTTAAACTCATTTCCAGGTCTAACGTTAGCCTAAAATTCATCATCTGGTTTGAACCCAAACATTATCTTTGTCAAGTTTCTTAAGATTGGCATTTCAAAGGCACATTTTTCAACGTTTTTCTCCTATCCTCAGCTATGTTATTACACATCGTGAAAGAAAAGGTGAAAAAAAAATTCCCCACATCTGCGTCGAAAGTAAATACTTATGTTACAACTTGTGTCGTGTTAACTCCAGAAATACTAAAGAATTCTCATGAATTAAAAAAAAAAAAAAAAAAAGCGAAAGATTGTACAAAATAATCAAACTTTAAACAAGGCAAGGCAAAGAGGGTATATATGTGACACAGTAATATAATGCTTAAATGCTTTTATTCCATTTAACGCAAATAACATTTCACACATTCTCACTTGCTATATGTACTCGTATCATCTATTTTGATTCAAACTGCACTCACACATAAACTTTCTTTAATAACTCAAAAAGTTCTGAAATTTGATTCAGAGAGTTGCGACCTATATAATACATATATTAAACTGAGCATACTTGTATATTGTAAAGATATTAAATTATAAACTGTTGTGGAGTTAATATTTTTGAATTATGTAATAAAATCATTTTTCCTTTACAGCTCAAACATTTTTATAACTTTTTGAAATCAATTTGGGCAAAAGTTTCAACCATAATGCTCCATTTTTATAAGTGAAACTAATTTATCCATTACATAGATACGATTTTAAAAGTATATTTATTGTTCTACATTTCAGAGCGCTTTCTTTGGAGGTCATCACGAAAACATCACGATAAGTGGACTGAAATGCACGGGTCGTGAACATAACATTTCAGAATGTTCATACGAATCGATCGGTGGCAGGGCCAGTTGTCCTGGACCGGATGACAACATAGCTGGAGTAATCTGCGCAAATGGTATGTACCTAAACTTAGTTCTAGAGTTTGGGACCATGTGAGCTATCCTGTTTAACTTTTTAACGAAAAAAATCATATTATTTTGATCGATGTGTTTTAAACACGAAAAGTGCTTATTATAGAATACTTTTGGTTTTAACTTGTTCACAAGGTATCGCTAGTAAGCAAGCATTCTAAATTGAGATATTTTTCATTGAGTTGGATCATATATAAACGAAATCTTTTTAATAAAGGTAATGAATTTTTTTATATATATTTCGCGATATCAACCATGATAAATTACAAAAAAGTTTAAATTGGCATCGTTTCATTCTTCATACAATGACCGTGTTAGTCTAGTAGTCATGGTCACGGGTTCGTGGGAGGCGTAGATTACATCGAATCGTGGGTTCGAGTCCTGATGCCACTAAAGACCTGCCGTATAGCAGGGCTGATGCATGTTAAATTTGTCGTAGTCTCAAGTCCTCCCGTTGGCGTGATGAGGAAGCTTGGAGACCCTTTCCAATCTTCTACTGCCAATCAGCTCAAGTATGGACCTCATCACTTGACCGAGGTCCGTCGCGAAAGCCCTCGTGTTGTTTTTCAGTGCAACGTTAATAAGCAATCACGATGGCACATTCTTCAAATGTTCCGTTATTTAGTCATTAACACTCCGAAACAAAGCATTCAAGTATAAAATAGCACAGAAAAAGTGAAACTGCTCCACTGAAAGCAAAAAATCTTCTGAAAAAGTTCACGATACACTTTTTCTTACATTCACAGAATATTATGTGCGTCGAATTTTTTTTTTTTTTTTTTTTTTTCATGACCGACGTTCAATCTATGTAGTGTACTACTATGAACTTTTAGAAAACGTTTAAGCAACATATCGATCCAAAAGACGTTCCATTCCATACAGCTGGTGTAACTCATGAAAAATGAGGCAACTTCACTTAGACAACATTCGAACATCTCCCATATTGACCTAAAACCGACGGACAACCATTTGTTTGGCCCGTCAAAGGAAAGAGGTTTTCATCCAATGAAGTAGAGGAATTAGTGTGCAATCGGCTCCGCACACATCCGACTCCTTTTTATCAGAATTAAATATAAAAAAACTTCCAATTCGTTGGAGAAAATGTGTATATCTTAAGAACTAATATGAATAAAAACAACAATGGTATGATTTTGGTAAGTAGTACACATTGTGTTCAAAACGTTCTAGAATACTCACTCGTAAAAAGTACAAATGTCACCATCTCTATGAAACCGATGGGATGCTGTTGCAGCAACCTTCGGTACGCGTATCAAGAGATTGTATTCAATTCTGATTAATTCTGACGAAGCAGCTTTCCTGTGCGTTATTGTTATTGAAATATCAGTTAAAAACGAGTTCTTTAACATGGTTTTTCTTTCAAATTTCACACTTTGAGTAACATATTTTTATACCTTAAATATTAAAAGCAAAAAGGAACTTTGGGTCACATAGAATTTATTCAAAAATTAACTTTAATAATTTTTTTTTATTATTTGACGTTTATTAAATTTATCATCTAAAATAAATATGTGAAATTTTTTAGCTCAGTTAAGAATCATGTTCATCAATAAAGCAACATGTAATTAAAATTAAAGCAAATAATAAGTTATTAAAAGATGGATTTGACGACCATTTGCCTACTTGTCGAGAAACTTGGCGTAAAATTTTATTCTTTAAACAATTATTTTTAATCAATTAATTTCTATTAATTATAATTAAATTATCATATTGAAATCCAAAACATTCGTGTACAGAAA
This sequence comes from Nephila pilipes, assembly GCA_019974015.1. Lineage (NCBI taxonomy): Eukaryota > Metazoa > Arthropoda > Arachnida > Araneae > Nephilidae > Nephila > Nephila pilipes. The sequence goes on along the minus strand of BMAW01057534.1, from coordinate 39,185 downwards.
ATTTCAGCTTAATTGAGAGCTTTAAAATGGGGGAAAAAAAGCTCTTAAAGTTTTGAACTAGACACAGTTACGATGTGAGTTAAAGAAAACCCATTAAAAATGGAGCAGCAACGAACATCAAATTTTGTTTTAAATTGAGAAATTCGGTCCCACAGAAACGTACTAAATGATTAAACATGCATATGTGATCATGCATGAATCGTTCTCGAATATTTGAGGGGTTTTCTAGCAAAGTCGATGAGAGATCAGGTCGTCCGTATTCGAGTCGAAATGATGAAAAGGTTGATCGAGTGTAACTCTGGATTATATGGTCTGTGTGCGATCAATCCTAGAACTTTTTGAAAGCACTGAGTATTTCAAGAAAGGTCATTTAAGAAAATTATGTATGTCTGATCCGTCCTTGTATAAAACTTATGAGTCTGAGACTTAAGTCATGATTTTTAGATAAAAAATTAACAGATTCATTTTCGTTTAAGATTACTGTCGCTTAATATGAAAGAATAAGACCTGAACTTTTGACATATTTTTCGAGATAGAAGCATGTTCCAACAATAATGTGATGTTTTCACTTCGCTGTCCTACAGTAAATGGCCCGTATATCGTAGGACATATTATACAACTCCTTTCTGCCTGAATCATTTCATATATTTTTTTTGGAGCAAAATGTGTTCCCAATTTCATCTCCTATTATGTAATGTTAAGTGGGCTTATCACGTTGTATATTTAAAAGAAAGTCAGGGGAGGGGATTTGAGTGGTAGGAGCCCCACACCGTGAGATTATCAAAATGGTTTCATTTTCTTTTTGGTTTTAATCGAATAAACATACATTTACATATTATCACGCAATAAGCCTACATTTCACCAAGTCAAGGAAAAGTGCATTAAATTCAAGGTTAAGAGCTTTAAATTCAAGGTTAAGTACTTTAAAGTCAAGGTTAAGTGCAATCAGTACAATTAAGTGTCAAGGTTAAGTGCAAGGTTAACTGCTTTACGATTGCATACAGCTAGCGCCCACTAGTGAATAAAGAAAAAAAAACATGTTTTGCTGTTGACGGCTGAGTGTACATTGTATAACATGATTCTTCCTTAAATTAACACTTTAAGATTTTCTCAAGATATTCTTTGAATTGAAAATCTCTCTCAATGGATGAAACGTGACTCACACATGCGAGATTCTGACGCGTATGGGGGTATTCAAAGTGTAACTATTAAATAACGAAATCAACACCGTAAAACCTTTTACAGCGTCACTCTCGCTATGAACTTATTATTACCTTCAATATTTAACTTCACTTCTATCTCTACAACGATGCATGCGAATCTTCCATTGTTCGAAACAGTGCTGGAAGTCAGCTCTTTCAGGACATGTAACGCTCTCTCTTTCACAGCTTCAAAGAACTCAAATCTTGTTCCTTTTAATGCAGATTTCACCTCAGGAAACAGATAGAAGTCGCATGGTGCAAGATCCGGCGAATAAGCTGGAGGGTCTAACACGTAGGAATGCTTTTAAAAATCCTAACTTGACATTTTTTTAATGCTGTTTACAAAAATTAGCCAAAAATATGCAAATTAATTTACATTTCTCAGATGCTGCAAGAATCGTTCTTTTTTTAGTATTTCGTTCGAGAACTATCCACAAAATATACAAAAATATCACTTCAACGTTATTGAGAAAAATCTTGAGAACATGGAAGAAAATAATTTAAAAATAAAATAATCTAATTTCAAGAGATAAAATTAAAAAAAGAAAAGTTTTACGTAAATTGTTGCAGCAGCTCTCTGTTGGTTGTGAAAAAAGGTGAAAAAGGACGTGACGTTATCGATAAAAAATTAATTGCTACAAATTTGGTGGGAGTGTGCAAACTGCATCTTCCACCCATCAGCGAAGCTCCCTAAAAATTTTGGAGTGATACACTCAACAGTGTAGATTCGCTTAACGGAACAGACAAACATTGAAATTTCTATATAAGATGCAACTAGAAATACATATAATGTGGACAAAGCAAAACATAACTAATGTAATACTTTGATTTTAGATGTTTTGTAAAATTCGTCATCCTTTTCAAAAATCTTTTTAGGTCACTAATGTATCTATAAAAATATCGTCTGCAGATTTATCGATTATCTTATTACTTGATCTGAAAATACTTGTTATTGTATCATTATTTCTCGTAATTATTCCAATATGTATAATGTGATCAATGGCACATACACACAGAGTGAAACAAATTATTATTTTATTGAACGAAATTTGTTTAGTGACCCCATAAGTTCACTTTGCACCTGGACTCGTTTTTATTCCTCCCTGCTCAAGGGGAAGTTTTCATATTTGTGGAATGCCTTTAAATTTTAAAGGCATGATATACGAGTAAAAAAAAAAAAGGATGTACTCGCATGTATAACAACATCACGAATCAAAATTAAAATTGAAACATTTTTTTCTGTCTGAAATGTGTTCAGTTTTGTTATTCTTTGGCATTACTCAAAGAGAGATTAAACATTTTTAAAACAACTCGATGTTAAAAAAGTTGTTAATTTTTCAAAAGTCGTATTTATATTTCATTTTGGAACAGTAGGCAAAAAGCAACGCTAAACCTATAAACAGTTGCTTACGATGTTTTGCTGCGACAACTGCATAACTTCGAATGTTAGCATTGGGTAGAAAATACTTTTAAGTCTTATCCGTTTGTTCGGTGAGTTTTTTTTTTTTTTTTTTTTTTCCTTCCCAGAGTAAAATTTCTAACAGCCGAATTACACAGTTCAAAATAATTCATTTGGGAGAGCAAAAGATTTTATTTTACACAATTTCCTATTTTGAAGAAGTATTTTGCCCATGATATGATGTTATTTGGTCCACGTCTTTTTTTCTTTCTCTCGTACAACTCACACTCCTTACATACATTTTTGGATGTAGCACAAGGCAGTGTAACTGACGTGACGATTGAGCACTGTTTTGAAATTAAAAGATGTTTTATGGGGGTATCCATCTCTTATTCACTTTTATTTTAATCTGAGTATTGAAAAATTATAATTCAATGAATATTATTTATGTGATAATAATTGATAATACATATGTGCATGAAATAATCAACTATCGAATCATGAAAAAAATGTCATCTTATCATAATTAAGAACAGTTAAAGTTTTCTTAAACATATTTGGTGAAAAATTCAATATTTTTCATTCGACTAATTCCAAGATTTCGGTATCTGATGCAACCCTGCGAATGGTTTTTTTTATCGATTTTTTGGCGACGACGGCAATGATCAGTTTTCGCCGAGCTGCAGGGTATGGACGAATCATTTTATATTTCAATAGATAATGATTACTTTACACAGAATATTGAATGCGTTTCTTCATTTTTTTTTTCTTCGTTTATATATATTAGAATCAGTGTTTAAGTTAAAAGATCTTACATTTTTTTTCTCCCTTCGAAATTTGTAGAATTACCTGATTTGGTTCCTGACGAAGTAGAAATTGAAAGATCAACGTACCTCGAAGACCGGCAACTCGTGTTCCTGCAGTGTGCCATGGAGGAAAATTGCTTGGCTTCGGCAGCGTACAAAATAGACAAGAATGATTACGGTAACTAATTTGCACGTGTTTTATATTTACTTAACAAATGTCAGTACGAGTGTTGAATAACTAAAAGGGTTTTTTCGTTTCATTATACGATTACTATATTAATCGTTGCTACGTGTACCTCAACACATATTTCATAAACAGATAATTGCAATCAGGATATACCAGACTATATTGTAGCAATGGAGCGAGTCTTAAGAATTATATGAGAGATGTTAAATTTTTTTCTATTCGTCATTCAGAGTTACGTAAGGGTATCGTAAAGTTTTAATAATTACTAAGAAACAACCGAGATACCTTGATAAAATTTATTCATATTAATTGATCCTTATGTGTTTAATGTTGTAAATTATACATATTAACACTGACTCGTTTGGTTTCAGGAAGCTGTAGATTGAAATAGACCATAGTATGGAGAAAATAAGAATTCAATCTGCGAAAGGTCAAAAAAGGGCTGAGAGAAATGTATTAACTCCAGATGGTTGCGATGTAAAGAAATCTGAAGTTTAATATGTAAAAATTGCGTTTTCGGTCTTAGATTATTTTTAGTGATAATTAAAACTTTACGATACTCTGGGATGATAATCAAAATTTGCGATCCTGTGGGTTACTTTATCTATGGCTTCCTGAAACACAACAAATGAACATCAATGTCTATAATTTCCACATAAGGAGCAATTAATATGCAGAATAATTTTTATACAGATATCTCAGTTATTTCCTAGTAATAATTATTTACGATACCTTCCGCACTTACAGTGTTCTAGAAGATATGGTCGCATTTTTTCCTTCATGTTGTAAAAGGAGCGTAGGGTAATTCACTATACATTATTACGGTTTGTTTTATTACTGTTTTTGTAGTTATCAAGCTATTTACTGGTAAGATATCTAGATTTTTTTTTTTCAATTAGCATATGTATTCCAAAGCAAATAAGAATTCCCGAAACAGCTTGATAAAGTGTCTCTGATAAATGTATTCATTAATGTTAATTAATATTAATGTCTCGTCAGATACTTATAATTTGCTTTCTCAAGATCCTATGTTTATTTTTCTGTTTTGCGATGATGCTTTTTTAACAAAATTTCGTGTATGTCAATGGCTTTGTTCGGCCAAAGTGCCGCACATATTAAGTTATAAAAGAAAAGAATAAAGAAAAAGAAGAAAAAACGAACTTGGCAACCGGGCATGTACTGTATGTAAGCTTTTTCTTCCTTATCATTCATTATATGCGATATTGTGTTCAAGAATGGGAAAAAAAGGAAATAACTTTGAAGCGCCTGTTTAAGGAAATGTACTTATAATGAATTGAATCAGCGACAATATAAACTTATACCACATGTTTTTGATGCCTTTATTAACTCTAGCAGAATATATTTTTATAAGTTATCTTAAATATCTTCACATATTAATTTCTTGTACATTTTCAAATTTTACGAAGAAATGCTACTCAAATGTTTAATTTTTCCTTTTTAGGTTACCTTTACGAACAGAGACGACTTCTCCGATTTACAGCGAGAATCGGAAACATTGGCACCATTGATTTCCGTCCTTTTCTACCGAAGCATGCTTGGCAGTGGCATATGTGCCATCTGTAAGTACATTTCATTCGAAGAGTGTATAAGGAATTTTAGTAAAAAGGCTCTTGGTATGGTTGTTGTAGCTAATTTTCGTGAAAAAGATAATGACTTAGACTTGTTTGATAAGACTGTTTTCTGTAAAATGATTAAATCAGGATTTTCCTAGGAGAATAAATATTTTTAAGGCGTGCTAAATGTTGCCGTTTTGAGAAAAAGGCGTCAACGATAATGCGTAGGCATAAAATAAAGGATACATGGTGTTAGGTTCAAAAGATTGGCATTATAATACATTATGATTATAATAATATTTAGTTCACTCTCTTAAGGTAATTTTACGTTGCTAAGATATATTTAATTTAGTATTTTATCCTCTGCTTTTAATTTAAAATTGGAACAATAGTATTATTTACTTATCTACTTTAATAATTTGTTGTTTACTCTTATCTTAATATTTAATTTAATCATTGATCTTTGTGGCAGAATCTTCTGTTTCTATTCTTTTTGTTGTTGACATTGGTGTTTTGGTATTTGGAATGTTTTGCTTGCGCAAATATAGGCGCATAAGGAATTTGAAAGAGGTATTTTATTTACTTGATAGTCAGTGCTTCTGTGGAGCCTGGCGATCGGAAGTACGCTTGTTTTAAACTAATTAATATCAACTTTGAATAATACTACTTTTTCAAGAACAGAAAAAGAAGAAAAAACGTCAGAGCATGTTAAGGTGAAATTAGTAAAGCCAGTTTCAGTTAATTAGCATTATTATTATATATTCACACAGGGGAGTCTTTATTCGCTAATAGTGCTTGAAGCATTATTTGATGTTCCTGGTCTACCACATAACTTTGAACCATAATCCGATGACTTAGCCGACACCTCAGATAGCATCTTTATGACGAAGTTCTTGAGTCGGAGAGAAATAAACAGCCAAACCGAAAACAGACAATGCACATTTTGTTTTTATATAATGTTACATTATAATAAACTTGATTTTTTATTAAAGAAAACAATGCAACAGTTATGTTAACCGTTTGAATCTTGGTCTGGAGTTCACATGCAGCAATAATTTGCTCCATCGCAACGATTTCACACAAGCAAGAATCAGTATCGAAAATTAATCTAATATTTATTCTTTCTTTAAGAATTATTAAAGATCAAGATGTGCATTACGTCAGCGGAGAATTACAAAACGACAGAAATGAATACTTACCTAATTTATTTTAAAGGCGGGCCTGAAAAAGGAAGTAATCCAACATCAATCTCAGTGTACGTGCAGGACTAATCTCGTACACAGGACTATTCAATACTGGACTCGTACGCACAGAACTAATTAAATCTTCTGACCTCTCCCTCTCTACTCTTTTATCATTAACGTTTCGTAACTTACAAATGCTATTCGATGAATTGTATTCACTACACTTCATTGTATCTATTCCAATCTAAGTCACCGTTCATTCACAAGAAGAGGTTCTCAAATCAAATAACTTCATATGGAAGCCCCAAGAGGTTAGTTGAAGGGAAAACACGCTTGAAAACCATTACAGACTTCTGAAAAATAATATAATTTAATTTGATAAATTATAAACATCATTTTTTTTTTGTTTGTTTTAAATGAAAGATCGTTAGTATGAACCTGAGAAGTGTGTCTAACAATGATAACCTCTCTTTGTAAATTTAGATTTAATCACTAAACAGGCTATTCATATAACAATTCTGTACCTTTAGAATGTAAAACATGAATCAGAAATCCAAAAATGATCACAATTCCTAGAAATCATGATCGTGAGCTTCATGGCCGGCTACGTTGAGGTCGATGCCTTTTCGAGCTCCGATTCCACTAAGTACTCGTAATATGAGTGAATTTAGGCCTAAGCTTCTTGAGCTGGTGACTCATGTGATTAAAATATTGACATACATACAAAATAAAAATTTAAGAAAAAAATTATGTTACATACAGCCAGCTGCGATCTAGAGCTATCCATCTGATAGATGCTCAACAACAACAAAATCTAAAACAATAATGACAAATAGAAGATTAAATTATTCTCCAATTATTTCCATAAACTGCTATTTAATAGAAGAATAACAATGTGATGATAAAATAAAAGAATTTGTAGCTAGCAGAGTAACTCCGTAAATTTTTTCAAGGTATTAAGAATATTTATATGATATAACTTTAAGAATGGTTTATTTATCTTAAAGATAAGTATTTTTTAGTGTTCATTCTTTATTTAATTGCTTCGAGGTGTTTTAGTATTTTTTTTTTTGTTACTGACACATTTTAATTATAATTATGTGTGATAACTGTTATGTATAGGCAAAGGCGAAGGGATGTCCGTTATTGTTCCAAATGCCTCACGGAAACCCAGCTAATAAAAGCAAATTATCAACTCCAATGTCATTCCTCATAATTTGACCGAAACTCAAAATAAGCAGTCTGTTACCATTAGCCTTCGCGTAGCTTTCGACTAAGCATGTCGAACTCATTTCCAACCATAGGGGGGTTGGGTAGAATTCTAATAAGCGAAATTCACTAGTTAGAGTAGGCTAACCATATTTTTTTGGATCAAAGCCAGGCCATGTTTTTGAAATTACTTAAGAGTTTAACAGCTTACTGAAACATTAAACTTTATTTGTGCAGTTGTATTTTTCACTAGATATAACTTTTTTACAGAAATGATTTGTTTGGTTTAATTACATCATAAAATTCACGACAAGAAAGTTCTGATTTAGTTTTAACATTTAGCAGTTGTTTAACAGTAGATATTGAAAGTCTATTCAAGAATAAATGTTCCCCATAATTGAAAACATTTTCTCAACTAAATTGATGTCCTAGACAAAGACATCGCAAACTCACTCATTTTAGAAGTATTGGGACGTGACATACCAGTCTTTTGTAACACTTTAAAAATTGTTTTCCACTTCTCTTAAATAATATCTGGTACTTTTCCAGAACTTGTGCTACAACTATCCTTTGGTGGGTTTTTTTTTATTACCTGGTTCATAAATGAAAGGTAATCAAACAAGCCATCAATATTTATGGAATTTTTTATAATTTCATTCACAACTCGCGCACTTTCTTCTAAATCAGACTAGGCAATGTAGACGAGGTTTTTCTTTTTAAATTTTAGACCTGTACATCAAGTTTAAAATGTACAAAATCGTCTCCAATCATCTTCATTTCTCAAGTCTAGAATATATTTTGCGACACCTGATATTACCCCGGAGTGCACTAAAAAACCAGGACTGTTCGGGATATATATTAAGCCCATGTTAGAGTTCCGGTACATATGTTAAGTCTAAGTTAGAGTGCAATTTTTGTTTTCTTAATTCACCATCGTAGCAGAAGTACTGTTGTTTTCGATGTGTATCACAGTGCCTACGTTGTGACGTTTTATGCTATGTTACTTAGATGCACAACAATGACATTATTATATATCAAGCAAATTATTTTAGTTCTTTGTCACAGCAAACATAGTCCAGTTTTCGCTTTACTTGAATTTTTGTCAACGATTTTTTTTATTTATTTTTAGTACCACCTGGTTTCGATAAAGACATACTGAATACTAGGGTCTAAAATAGATAAGTTATCTTTAACACTAAATAATAAACAAATTTCTTAGAATATATATATATATATATATATATATATATATATATATATATATATAATATATCTATTATTAAAACCCTTTCGAGTCGGCTAATGCAAATGACCGCGTGCTGCTAGGGCCACTTGGCCCTTTTTCGAGTGTTTCTCCAGAACTGTAGGGTCTTCGCCACGCAACTTAAGTTTACAAAATTACGGAGAACTTAATTTAAGCACTAAATTGATTAAATAATAAAACTATATTAAGTAATATAAGTAATAAAAATAATAAATAATATAAGTATTAAATAATAAAATAATATAAGTAATATAAGTAATAAAAATAATAAATAATATAAGTAATAAAAATAATAAATAATATAAGTATTAAATAATAAAATAATATAAGTAATAAATAAAAAAATAATAATATATAATAAAATAATAATATATAATAAAATAATAATATATAATAAATTAATAATATTGGGTTGGAGGGAAAGTTCTGTCGTATTTTAAATAGGCAGGTGATTTTTCTTGTAAATAAAAAAAAACATGTGGCTAGTGAGTCATTAAGATTTTTTTTTGTTCTTTTAGCTGCTGCATAATATAAAAGGAGTCCTTTTTTACCGTTCATCATTTACTTGTGATATTTAAAGTGAAAAACATGTCAGTAGATAAAGTGCATTTACGACACTGCATTTTCTATGAATTCCTAAAAGGAAGCAACGCATCGGTTGCATGTAAAAATTTATATGCAGTATTAGGAAAAGGTATTGTAAATGTTCGTACTTGTCAAAGATGGTTTAGCAAATTTCGTTCCGGGGATCTGAGCCTCCAAGAAAGAGATCAATCTGGACGACCATCCAAGATCGATAATGATGTTTTGCGATTCATATTGGAAAATAATCTACATTTAACAAGTCGAGAAATTGCAGAAGAGTTTGGTATTCATCATACAACTGTTGGAGATCACATTAAATCTCTTGGGTTTGTGTTAAAGCAAAGTGATTGGGTTCCACATGAATTAACGGAAAAGAGTTTGTCTGATCGTGTAAGAATGTGTTCGTCATATCTGATTAGACACGATGTGGAGCCGCTTTTGGACAAGCTGGTTACTGGAGATGAAAAGTGGATTCTTTACGAGAATATTAAGAGAAAAAAATCTTACTGCAAACCAGGAACACCATCAGCAATAGTTCCAAAACCAAGTATCCATCAACGAAAAGTACTGCTTTGTTTGTGGTGGGACTGGAAAGATCCAGTGCACTAAGAGTTGCTGAAACAGGGAAAAACCATTAACGCGAATCTGTACTGCAATCAGCTGGATAAATTGAATGCAGCTATCAAAGAAAAAAGGTCAGCATTAGTGTCCAGAAAAGGAATAGTGTTCCACCACGATAATGCTCAACCGCATACTGCAATGGTGACACAACAAAAACTGAATGCGTTAGGATGGGAAGTCCTTAGTCATCCACCGTATTCACCTGACGTTGCACCATCTGATTATTACCTGTTCAGATCTCTTCAAAAATATCTAAAGGGAAAAAAATTCAAGTCTTTTGAAAATGTTTCTAAGGCAGTTGCTGACTATTTTAACTCCAAGGACGAGAACTTCTACAAAACAGGAATTCACAGGTTACCTGAAAGATGGCAACAGGTTGTAACAAACAACGGAGCATATATAATTGATTAATAATGAACACATATTTTTATAAATGAATTCAAATATTTTCTTTAAAATACGACAGAACTTTCCCTCCAACCCAATATATAATAAAATAATAAACTGAACTAAACAAATAATAGTTTTTAAAGTATTTCAAGACTGACACGAATGCTTGATGAGGAGGGAAAGATGCGAAAACGCTGTATCATGCCGGCGTGCCAGCCGAGAAATGAGTACGTCTTATGCCAGTATATTTGCGTGATGGTAAGTGAGAAAGAGTCTACCATCTCTCTCTACCCAGTCACAAAAAAAAAAAAAAAAAAAAAAAAAAAACCTGAACAAATTAATATGTGCAACGTAAATAAACTTATTTTGTTGTTGTGTGAAAGTGAATATTTAACATAAGGCACGCCAAGAAAGGCAATATAGAAGACTAAAGACGTATTTCTTTAATGGCTGCTAAAATATTCGCCGCTATTGGTGGGGGAAATAGTGTGTCTATTCAACACGTCTAGCAATAATTCATTGGCGAATGCTGTGGTTTTTTTAATCAATGACTTCGAATAATTAGAAATCTTAGAAACTAAGCTTCTGTATTTTTTTTTTTTTTTTTTTTTGTTAAATTTTTGTTACGTGCTATTATGTTGACTAGACTGCGAGTTTAACAAGTAACTTTAGACTTATTCATCGCCATTAATTAAAACTTTACACTCTAAAAATCACTAAATAGTTTAATTTTAAATTACTTACATAAATTTGTTTGTGATTCTCTGATTGTTTGTTTAGGCATTACCACAGCATGGAAGTGTTCGCGCATTTCGACATTATTAATCTTCAAGGTCAAAAGGTTGCAGAAGGACACAAGGCCAGCTTCTGCTTGGAAGATAATAATTGTTTACCTGGAGTAGAGAAGAAATACGCATGCGCAAACTATGGCGATCAAGGAATATCTGTGGGATGCTCCGACACTTATTTACACACAGTGGATTGTCAGTGGGTCGATATTACAGATCTTGCACCAGGGGTATATAAATTCAAGGTAAGTTCTGATGATACAAATTGTGTAAAATCACCTAGAGTGAAAAACCTTTCATAAACTACTGTATACTGTTAAATGTATATGCACATTTCATAAAGCAGTTGATACAATTTTAAAAAGTAAGTACTGTTAACAATAATTAATATGGATCACACAAAACAGACTGTTAGCTTTTCATTACTCAAAATGTCATCGAAACTTGAAATATTTATCAAATTCACATGAATAGAGTCCAACAACGATAAAAACCAATTTGATTTTATTCAAGTTATGAATATTTAGAGTTCTTTCTATATCCTACTTTTCCAATTTGATTTTATTCAAGTTATGAATATTTAAAGTTCATTCTATATCCTACTTTTCCAATTTGATTTTATTCAAGTTATGAATATTTAAAGTTCATTCTATATCCTACACTCTTTGTGGAAAAATTGCCTATTCGCGTCTTATATAACGTTAAGTATATTAATTAATTAAATGATCGAACCCATCGGTTTCGTGATAGAGACTCTTTGTAGCTCCGAAATCTTTTTATTCCACGCAGGTCTGATATTGGTCTTCTTTTCATAATTTCAGCTCCTTATAGCATCTAACTCTCCAACTCCAGTATTGAATTCTTCGCTGCTTATAAATGCAAATTGTTAGTCAAGTAAATAATTTTGATCTAATCTACATAAATCACGTTTCTCTAATTAGAGATACGAGGGGTGACAATTAAATAACGAGAATGACGCTGCTACAGAAGGAGTGCGCATGCACGAAATGCCAGCGACCGACAGCTGTTTAGCGTGAAGCCTTCTCTTTCGAATGTAGTGCTTCTCGTTTCTGTAAGCAAATCCTTATACATGTAACCTTCATTTGCATTTGAGTTATGTTTTTGTTTCGACGGGAAAATGATAAGTTATCAATGAATTGTTGTGAAATTTCACATAGAAAAAACGCCATTGGAACTTATAATTTATTGAAAGAAGTGTATGGAAATGAATGTTTATCACGCGCGGGTGTTTTTGAGAGGCTTAAGCGTTTTCCAGATTGCACAGAAGACGTTAAAGACGCTCCCGTGTCACCCTTCTACGTCAAAAACAAATGACAAAGTCGAAAAAATCGGTAATCTGGTTCGATATGACTTTCGGTTAAGTATTTATGCGATTGATGAGACTATAGTTATTGATAAAGAATCCATATAGCAAATTTTTTCGCCAGAACAATGCGCCGACTCATTCCACATTGTCCATCAAAAGATTTCTAGCCATGTACAGCATCCCAGCATTAGAGCATCTACCTTCTTCGTCGAGTCTTACCCACGTGATTTGTATATCTGTTTCCTAATTTGAAATCTACATTAAAAGTAACAACATTTGAATCCATTGAAGCCAGGAAAGAGCAAGCGGTACGGCTGCAAGAGCTGAAAGAAGACTTCCAACATTGTTTCGGGCAATGGAAGATTCACATGGAGTGTTGTAAAGATAGAGGAGGGGTATATATTGAAGAAGATAGTACATTAATATGTATGACATCAAAATAAAATGTTTTACAGCGCCAGTCTCGTTGTTTAATAGCCACCCCTCGTACCTTCACTTTAAGCAATTTAAACCGAAAAGAGTCAAAGTGTTGGTTGAAGAGGAAAACGATGCTTAATGCGCTTGTTCATCTTTCGGAAGAAGTGAAAGTATAAAGACCAGGTGCAGTGACGCATTGCCACTTCAACATCAGCTTCACACAGGAAATTCTCTTCTTCGGTTCTAGACACCTTGGAAGGAAGAAAACGAATACATTACATAAAGGACAGAAGTAGCTTCCAAGTACACAACAAATATTTTGAAAATCGGATAATGAACTACTAAATGGGATAATAATCTACGTGAGGACATATGTATCATTGAGAAGCTCGGCGTCGAAAAGTTGAACAGCCACAAATGGGTGTAGGCTAAATGAGATGAATGAGTAATGCATTGAAAGTGCAAGATGGAATATTTTTCTCTTTCTCAAAAATCATATACCAGGCGAATCCGCATCTGAGTCTAACTGAATTTAATTACAACCTTCTGGAACCTTTAAACCTCAACTGCAATTCAGGAAAAGCAAAAAATGGTTTATTTTATCATAAATAGCGTTCCAAAAAGAGGCGAATTAAATATTCCTTTATCAGACTCATTTTTTTTTTATGAAATACTTTCGTGAATTTATTGATTGAGTTTTTTTTAATGTCGCACAAGAAGCAACCCGAGGGTTATTGACAGAATGCCCAAGGGGACCGAGCTCACCCAAAGAGTTTAGAGCTACAAACCAGCACCTGAGAAAGAATCGCCCTTGCACTCAGCTCTTATTGGCAAAAATATATTTTTTTTTGCTACAATAAAGGATAAGATTCCTGTATAACAGTACATGTTGGAACACCGAACATAAGATATAACATAATTTCGAAATTCAAAAGTAAATAAATGCTTACAATGAGTTTACAGAGTGTGACGTCGTATTTCTCATACTTCCTTTTTTTTTTTCCTTTCCTTATCCCCCCCCCCCTCCTCTTTTTTTCGAATGCATATCAATCTGCATTCCATTGACGTCACGACTTCCTCCAACAACGGATACTGACACAATGAATTTCGGCCACAGTACGAGACTGACTAGGGCCGACCACAGTGTTGGTACGAGGTCATTTATTCTTTTAATTCAAAGGGCTATTGGTGACGGACCTCGTAATTGTGAACTCGGTCAAGTGACGAGGACGACATCTGAATTGGCACCTGCACCTCCAAACTTCCACACCACGTCAATGGGAAGACTTTGAGACTCGACATATTTTTCGTGCATCAGCCCCAGCTTTTCGGCGAGTTTTTAGCGGCATCAAAGTTCAAACCCACGACTCGTCGAAAACCTTCGGCAGTGACTCCACTATCATGCCCATTTGGCTATTGTGGCCACAATGCTCTCATGAAATGTATCTAAGAATTATCAAAAAACATTTAAAAATTATAATAATATTGAAACTTTTTTAACAGACAAAATGATCAAGAGAATTAAAAGTATTTGTATAATATTTAAAAAAAAAATTAATATAAATATGATACAGTATAGAGCTTTCAGCGGTGACCGCACTTAAAGTATAGTCTATTTTTTACTGCTTACAAGCCATATTATATTCTATAGGAAACCTATATTTCTATGTCGACACCATTTGAAGCGTTACTCCTATTTTTAATTTACCATTAATTAGATTTCCTATCATTTGAACAGAAGTGTCAGCTTCCCATCAAACAGCCAAAAACATGTGCTTTTAAATTTCATTTATTCATAAATTATTTCTGAATGCATTATTAAGAACGTATTCCAAATTAGATTTAATATCCTGTTATTTACTGAAGGTTGAAGCAGTTGTTAAAATTATAGGCATTTCCTGTGGTTACGGAAGTTAAAACCTTAAAAAACAATAATGTCTATAACATAAAATTGTTATGGCCGCTATAGCTTAGTGGTCATAGTCTTGCACTCGCGGCCAACATTTTTTGCCGAATTGTGGGCTCGAGATGCTTCTAAAGACCCGCCATATGGCCGGGGCTAATGCCCGTTAAATCTGTTGTGGCTCAAAGTCATCCCGTTCGCGTGGTGTGGAAGTTAGGAGAGGGGGATGCTCGGTCAGGTGTCGTCCTCGTCACTTGATCAAAGTTCAAAATTACGAGGTCTGTCACCCGTGTTGCTTCTAGTGCGACGTTGATAAAACCAATCTGTCGATCAATTAATTTAAATTATAGTAACTCTAGAAATGCGAATCGGATTTGAATATTAATATGACTGATAGTTTAAGTCATTTGTAAAGGTGTTTTTTTTTCTTAGTGCATCGAGAAGCATAAACAAAACTGAGCGAACTTTATTCATTAACCCTGCTAATTATAGGAATAAATAAATGATCGAATTTTATTTCCCCTCCTGTAGTTGGATTCCTATTTTAATCCACACTCTTGGCGATGGGGAAAAATGGTGCCAAAAAGTGTGATAAATGCACAAAATAAGCAACCTCCATAGTGAAAAAAAAAATTCAGATTGAAAACATGCGTTAGAATTTTACCTTGTTTTTCCCCATAAATAATAATGAGCAAGTCTTATAGTTATATTATTCATAAAATGAATAACATTAATGTAATAATCATTGTTTTGTACCTTAGAATTTTAAATGGTGTTATTCTTATGATTTTACTCCAGTTTTGTTTTTCACATGCTTTTGTTCGCTCTCCTAAGCTATATTGTAAAGTAAAGCCCTAGTATACGATTACGAAAGAGGAAAAAAAAATTAAAATTCCTCTTTTTATATGATAGGAATGAACTTTTAACTATTAAACTTTGTTATGATTAAAACTTATATTTAACGAGGAACAACATTAATGTGAAGCTCAAACGAAAACTAAACAAATTATGCTAACGATTTAGGAGACAAATAGAATACATATCAATACTTTAAGAATTTTAATCAACAAAGGAATTGCACGAAAGACATCCCGCCAACCATCGAAGTAACGGCGCCAAATAAATTACAACAATCCTCATCAGTACAGAAGGCTCGGTTCTCCTAATCTCGACAACCTCCGCATATTGGTAAATTTATTCCAGTGTCCTTGCTTGTAAAAGTTCATCCGTATTATAATTCATACGAAAACTGCATTACAAGAGTTTATATTATTTAAGTGAAGTCACATAACACATCGATCAATAACTCCCGAGTCTAACATTGAAAACAACATTTTTTTTGCGAAACTTTTTTTTATTCATCAACATAACACCTTTTGTTAATCACCTTCTAGGGTGATACAATAGTTCCAACGCTTTTCCAATTCTTTTTTCCCCCTTTTTTTTTTTTTTCGCAAGAAATATTTTTTTGTTGCGAGTAAATAGCGATAAACAGCTTTCTGAATCATCGACTCGTTGCTGTTTTTGTTCCATCGAAAGCAATCGCGGCACCCACTTGGAAAAAACCTTTTTCACTTCGCTTCAAAAAACCTTTTTCAGTAAATACACTTCCATATGATATCTGTGTCATCTCAGCAATCTCACGGAGCTTCACTTTACGATCTTTCATTATAATTTTTGTCACTTCACTCACATTTTCCGGTGTAACGGCTTCCACAGGTCTACCCGAGCGTTCCGCGTCATTTGTGTCGGTACGACCACGTTTAAATTCGGCAAACCACCGACAAATCGTTGCTTTTGATGGACAGGAGTCCGGGTAACATTTTTCAAGCCATTGTTTCGCTTGCACGGTGTTTTTACCTATTAAAAAACAATGTTTTATCAGAACACGAAACTCGGTTTTTTCCATTTTTTAAACAAACTACAAAACGACTTTACTCCAACCTCGATAACTCAGCTGTTTCTGGTCCGATCGACTTAAAATTTTGACACGTTTCAAGCAAAGGTTAGTACTCTAGAAAGACCTGGTTACTGGTTTACTACGAGCGCCATCTCTGGGTTAGTCTCGGGAGTTATTGATTGATGTGTTAAGCAGGCCAATTCAAAAATCAGACAAATTCCATCTTCAAATAAAACCTACAGTACAATGAAGTTTGGTGCACAAATTGATCTGGGTCTCGGAGGCATACTGGATATGCTGTGCAAGTTAGAGAAGAAATTTGCCATATAAAAAACCGTGTGTTCAAGCTCGTCATGTTCTTCGCCAAAAATTCCCGTACAATGATGTTGGTTAAAACTAACCAATCAAATAACTAGAAAATTATCGGCAATAGCTCATGGTACATAGATGGACTACGACGGAAAAAGCCAAGACTTCGATAAACCAGTTTATTTCATCAAACGGAGAAACGGTGAACACACTCTTAGTGCTGCCAATTACAGAATCTGTGTAACGCTACCATTTATTGTTTTTTCTTGAAGATTTAAGGAGAAAAGTGATATATAGAATTCTTATGGAGGAAAAACAACTCTACAATGAGACAACGTTATTCCATGTCTGTCGAAAAGGAGGTAAAAGAAAAGTCGGATCCACTAGACGTAGGAGGAGCCAAAACTTTTCGGCCAAGAGCTGATTTATACTTGGGTTGCAACATTTTTAATAAATGTTACTTAGTTATATGACATTAAAAATACTGAAATGTATAAAGAATTATACTCCTCAATGAAAAACTGTACATTTAAGAAATTTATGAAATTCAAGCTCGTTTCATTTTCAACGACATTGAAATCTGTACGAATACAGTAGATTCTTGTTATCCATCTTTTCGTATTATCCTATTTCCCATTGTAAGAAAGGAAGCCCCAGTTGGCAACAGTAACTACACGTTACGAATGTGAGAGTAGTCTATTTTTTGTAGCTCCCCATTCTACCTCAATTAATAAGTAACCTCAACAGAACAACAGCGCACTGACTACCTAAAGACAAGTGTATATATCACTCGCCCCACCCTCCCTGACAGTTACAACTCACTATTCCTCAATACAGTGCAGTTTATCATTGTGTACTTTTTAGAATTTTATATAACGATTTTATATAACGAATTTTATATAACGATAGGTCTTAGAAACTGCAATTATACACATTAAGCAACACGAAGCTGCAGGAATCGACATTATGATGCTATAATGACGAGGAACAAATGACTTTAATCAAGAGAGCAGACTTCCATTAAAAATTTCTTGAAGTCATCACAGGATTAAATCTTTTAAGTATATTTAACTTCAGAGAATTTTGTGAATATTAATACTTTTATCATTTAAGTGTTTTGCAGTAAAACATGATTATCAGATTCGTAACGAGTAGAATTGTAACCCACAAGTAACTTGACGTTTAATAGACATTTTCTTAACTCTTTTATACGACATTTCCGTTTACTTGACGTTCTGCTTGTTTATCTGAATTCTACTGTATTATTGTTGTTCATGCATTGTGTCTGTTAATTTTAGATCTATATTCGTCTAAAGGCTTTTTGAATTTATTAGATTTTTTTTCCTCTTTTAGGTATCCATTAATCCTGAGTTCAAAGTTGCCGAGCTCAATTATGATAACAACGCTGCAGTGTGCAATTTATACTACAATGCTGTCTCAGTTCGTGTTTTTAATTGCACCTTGCAAAGGCCGTAAGGATTAACAAGTATTTGGTGTAAAAATAATTCAATATTTTATTTGAATAAATAAAGGAATTTATTTCACTCAATAGTAAAAATAATTTGAATAAATAAAGGAATTTATTTCACTCAATAGTAAAAATAATTTGAATAAATAAAGGAATTTATTTCACTCAATAAAATGTATTACGACACTATTTAAAGTTTATGTGTTATGCTTTCCTATATTTTTATATGTGTGGACACAAGAACAAAGTTTATTACAGTATAAATAAAATTCTTGTATACTTTTTAGCATTTTATTACTGAATTTTATATCGTTTATGAACATTTATAACATCGAAAGTATCTATTTATTGTCAGATTTTATACTTAAATATACAATTGATCAGGTAATACATGAAAAGGATACACATTGAACAGTTTTGATCAAGCCTCTGATTTTCATATTTATGAATTCAAACTTTAAGTGTAGAAAATTCTACTACTTCCATATAAACTGCTTCTATAAAAACAGTCATCTTTTTTTTTTTTTTTATCTCAATCAATTTTTAGATTTAATATTTTCAATTCTTATTAATTCATTCATTGATTTCAGAATAATGCTTGCCACTCTTATTTAAAAACATTAGTACTTTGCTAGAATTGGTTTTCGAAATTGGCGGCAAAATGAATTCAAGTTTTCTCTGTCAGTTCTTCAAAAAAAGTACTCAATTCTAATCCAGTAGTCCATTTTGATTTCATAAATTAGTGAACAGAAGGTACTTTCTGCTATCGTGCTATTCAAAATTACTTCAACGTGACCCTAAGAGTTAGCACATCTCCTGCTTTTAAGCAAACCGTTGCTCGATTTACATTGTTTCGAAGTGTAAACAGATTCCTTCTACACCTTCCCGGAGTTCTTGCCAAATGTTTGCCTACTGTCAAATTATGCTAACGAATCCTAGGACAGTTGGAGACAGTTGTCCCCCAGATATGTTCAATTGGCCTGAGATTTGGCGATATAGTTGGTCAAGGAAGTGTTTGACAAGCATGGACATAATCAACAGAAATAATGCCCGAATGTTATCCTGTTTAAGTATATGCTAAAATTCTGTGAAAGGAAATGAAATGCAATGGGAAATCTCATGACAGTATAACTTCTGGATGTTGAACTGTGTGACGCATGGCAGTGAAGTTAATATTCAAATATATAATTATATACACATATATATATATATATATATATATATATATATATATATATATCTTACGAATTCAAATTTTATTATCCTCAATATCACTGCTCCTTTGTATAGAAGTACAGAAGATGAAGCTTCTGATACAGATATCTCAATATGCTCATCAACCTTTTCAGGATACACTAACAGCTACGTTTTGGACTGCTCATTTGCCAGAGATCTTTGTTCCATTATTATTGAATTCTCAATATTGTTCAGAATAAACGAATTGTAAAAGGATAAAATTGACAAAAAAAAACATGCTCAATTTATATTGAATAACCCAGAAGCAGACAAAACAAACTCACTGAAACTGTTTCTAAAATAATTAAAAATAATACTCGAGAAATTCTATTATCAAATAGATCATTCCCACCCCATGGTAGAACATAACATGCAATAATTTCTTCAGACTCAGATGGCTTTTCCGAAAAAAGATCATTCGTGATGTTTCCCCTCAAAATTACGGAATAAATATAAGCAATATTTAAGCACTTAGATTTCACAAAAAAAAAGGGCAGAGAGAGAGAGAGAGAGAGAGAAAATGTACTAGGTCACAGTACATAGCAATACATCTAATTTAAGAACCTTCCATAACATTCTTAAGAAGTTCTCAACACATAAAAATCCAGATTCAATTTTACATATTCTTTAAGCACCCATGTACCCAATATGTTTAGAACTGAATCTGAAATTCAATCCAATATTTTCACCGACTTTATTGCATCCAATAATATGCGTACTTCCTAAGAGCTCGCTACTTTCGGATTTTCTTAGCAAAGGAGACAGTTTACTTATTAAACCATCCCTCATTTTTGAGTTAAATAGGGGTATTGAAGCATCTCCAAAAAAAAACAAAAAAAAAAACTCTAGGTGCAAATCAGATTTCTGTCACTATCCTCAATAATTTAAATAGCCAAAATACCGTTATTTTAAATTCTTTTCAATACTTATTTGAGAATTCAGTCGTACCTCAGTCTCGGAAGAATAAAGCTCAGTTGTGTGAAAAATATTCTGTTTTTAATGACATATTTACAATTATTGAAATAGAAGGATCGAAAATATGGGAAATTTTGGAATGTTTAATACACGGTAATTGTTACTCCTCAATATAACACATCTTGTTTCTGTGTAAGACGAAAATATTTTATAAAGGAAATGAACTTACAATTATAAATTCCAAAACTCTAGAAATACATAGATGTTGGACTAACCTTTGAGAATTTTGAGTGATGTTAAAAATAATTGAATTTGTATCATAAGAGCGACATCGCTGTAGAAATATTTTTAAAAGGAAACTCGAATGAGAAAATATAGTAGATTTTGATATAAATTTGAAGCAATTTCGGTAATCCATTGATTCTTAAAAAACGAAATTATCATCTTTAGTTTTGGAAAAAAAAAAAAAAAAAAAAGATAAATATTCATTTCATTAAGGGGAAACTCTGACAAAACATTATACTATTACTTCACAATGTTTACTGAAAACAATGCTTCATGGCCATAACTTTTTAATTTGTTATACCTGATTTTAACAGGTCTCAATGCACCTGAAACCTATGCATATCCTGTATGTAATGCACTTTTCACTTTTTGACAGTCCTATCCCTTTCCATGCACTTGCTCCGACGCGTAACTAGTGGAGTAAACCTGTTAAAGAACAATTCCAGCGGTTGTTGTTGGCATTAAGCTTTAGTGGATACTTAACCTCGTCACCAGATTGATAGTGATGTCCCTTAAGATGCAGTTTAATCATTGGGAAGAGGTGAAAAGTGTAAGGTCGGTTGCAACGACTCCTCAGTGCTTCTACTGCATTTCTTTGCGAGTCACCACTTTCTTCAGTTCCCAGTCCACTAGCGATACCTGAGAACAAAGAAAACGAAAACATTAGCAAGGACACGCGTAGCTTCCAGATACAATAAGAATTTTGAATATAGGGTGCCAAATAATGTTATGGATTTGAAGGCATTGTTTTGCAGTCAAGCCTTGCATCTGAGAAAAGCATAATTTAGAAATAAAAAAAAAAATTTAACAGTGAAAACTCCCTGATTACCAAGGACCCCCAGCTGCAATAGATTATTATCTGTGGCGCCAGCAATAAAAAGAAATTTTGAACAAGTATTTCAAAATTGTTTTCATTGTGACTTTTTAGATGTCTAATAAACTCTTGGAAATTCTAAAAATTGAGATAGCCATGTGTTTATCTTGTTTTTATTGCGTCATTTTGCATGCTTTTCTTGTATGCTTAAGCTGATTGTGCGTGTTTGTGAATAAATAATTTTATCTCTCATTTTCATACAAATTGCTTATTCCATAGCTTGAAACCGATGAAATTACTTTGTTTCAGTTAAAAATTTTAACTAACGAAATCCATGTGAAAGCTCAAGAATTTGACTTATTTGAATGGTCTTGGTTGCGAACACGTGCCTACTGTTGTTTCAGTTAAGTAGTGGGTTCGAGTCCTATAAGTAAAGACCAGTCGTGCTCTTGAAAACTTTTAATGCTCAAAATCTTCACGCTTTGCGTGGCGTGGGACTAAGAAGAGTCATTTTAAGTGTTGTCTTCATCACTTGACCGTGATTCAAAATTATGCGGTCCGTCGCCAATATCAAGACAACGGCAGAATCAATTATAAAGTTCCTTCAAAAATTAAGCCTATAGCCTCTGCACCAGAATTAATATATTTAAAAATACATAATTAACTATTGTTCCAGAATTCAAATTTAAAAAAGATACTATTGGATGATTTCACCACGCTTACCTGGAAAAGGTTTTCAGCAAGAATTTTAAATTTAATAAAATTTAATATCAGAGATAAAATTCCTTGTTTTTTGCCTTTGTCACCTTCTCCAACAGGACATGAATATATTTAGCAATCCTATAGATAGATGAATGAAAAAAAATAAATAAATTCATGAGGCTAGAAAGAAAAATGTAGTTGCTCCTGACGCCATCTGTTGAAGGAACAGAAAAATAAAAGGAATTAATTGTACAGTAATATTGACCAGCAAAGATTTTAAAAAAATATATATATATAAAAATATATATATATATATAATTACATTTTAAAGGTTATCGAGTTGAAAACGTGGCCTAAAAATAGTTTTCACAGGGAGAGCTATTTTTTTTAAATGAAAATTCACCAAGAGATCCGAAGCATTTTGTATTTTGGGAAGTTGCCGTTAAGAATGACAGTAATAAACAATCAATCAGTTTTATTTGATTGTGTTTAAAAAATTACAAGATATGAGTTAAAAGTAGACTAGGCATCTCTTATGAAACGTGATTTTAATAAGAAATTTTTAGGATACGAGAAATATGTTTTTTTATATTTTCCATTAGTAAGAAATACGGGATGAATGAATAGAACAAATATAAGCTTAATTATTAAAATGATCTAGATAATTCCTAGAAAGCAGTCTAAAGTCGCCTCTTTTCCTTTGATATAACGTAAGGGTTTTTTTTTTTTTTTTTTTTTTTTTTTGAAAAAAATACATCTGATTATCACATTAGTGTAAACTATTTTTTTTAAAAAAATTTTCAGTGAGCACGCTTATGCGAGAATAGTAAGCATCTTTTTGACTAAAAAGGAATTATTAATCCATTTACTACGCACATTCCGAAATATCGTATGGAAAAGAGTACATTAGAATATTAGTCACGATCAAAAGACATTCAGAAAAAAAATTGTGAAATTCATTGCTTTAACATGAAATTAAGTTTCGAAAAACGGTGCAAAAGTATTGTAGTCTTCTTTTTTTTAATCGATGATTTATTTTAATTAATATAAAATTCGGTGGGTGTGATGCAGATATGCAGAAAAAGAAAAGATTAAAATTTAAAAAAAAATGTTTTATTCAAGAGAAGCAGCTGCGTGTATGTTGGGTGATGCAACTAAAATATGTCAAGGCTCACAATTCCTCCTATGGCGTGGTGTAGAAGTTAGGAGAGAGAGGTGCTAGTTCAGGTGTCGTCCTCGTCACTTGAGCGTGGTTGAAAATTACGAGGACCGTCGCCAACAGCTCTCACGCTGCTTCAAAGTGCGACTTGAATAAACAGTCAATCAAAAAAAAAAACATGTGTTGGGATTAGAACTACTCTTTCCTCCAATCAGTGAGAAAGTGACAACATCGTCAACTAATCTCTGTTTTACAATCAGATAGGCATGTAACTTCATCGCAGTAATTTATACTGCTTTTGCGTTTGTAATAAAGCTGTGTTTTTGGCTCACAGGCTTGTGAGCCAAATTATTATTACATATTCTCACATTATTGTGAATATATAACAATATTATTATTCTCACATTATTGTGAAGAATATTAAATATTCTCATATTATTGTGAGAATATTTAATATTTTGCCCAAGCCGTCACGATGAACATGAGACAAATGTCAATGTGAACTTTATGTCTTTGACCTAGCCATTCACAAATATTACACTTTTAACAGTGTGTGTAATGAACTCATTAACAAGGCTTTAACCTACATCTGTCTTTTATGCAAAGTATTGTTCAGTTTGCATTTATTCGATGAGTTCATTAATCTCTTCAACTTCTTCCAGAATTTCTCGCCAAAGTAAACTCCAACTGTCAAATCAAACTGTCGAGGTCCAAGGACAGCCAGAGACAACTACTCCCTTTACCCCCAAATAAGTTTAATTGCACTAAGATATGGTTAGCTAGGGATATGTTTGATTTATATGAAGAAAATCGGTAGAATTAATGTCAGGGCATTATCCTTTCTTTCCGTGAAAGAAATATGTAGAATACTGCGGGTGTATTCAGTGGTGTACCAAGGGGGGGGGAAGTGAATCTCTCTGACCGAATTGTGCACCAGCGAAGGCTCTAAAGTTGACTTCCGAAGTTCATTTCAAGCCTCATCGAAACTTTTGATGAGATAGAAGGAAATAAAATCTTATCTGAAATATTAAACGGTTAAGAGGTCATCTTCAAGCAGCAAACATCGAAAAGGACGGAGGTAAAAAGTGGAATGGATTGAAAAAATGTTAAAGTAACTTATTTTAACACTAAAGTAACTTAACTTATATTTGTTGACTAAGCTCTTTCAGTTGCTTCTTACGAGAGAAGTTTTTCAAAGTCAAGCTGGCTAAAAGTTATCTTCGATAAACAATAAACCAAGTAAGACTTAACGATTATGAAATTCTTTCCATTTAGAAGGCAGTAACTAAAATTATAAATATTGATGAAACTATAAAAAAAAAATCAGAAGTTAAAGTTCGCAAAAAATAGTTTAAGTTTTTTTTTTATATTTTGACAGAAAATTTAAAAACATTTTTAAGACATCAAAAATGGTGGATTATTAAGCTTTTTTTAAATATATGTTTATTTCATATATGTAAGTTAATTCTTTTTAGTCTTAAGATTATTTATTTCCCAAATCATTCTAAATATTTAATTTTAATTGAATATTAATTATGCATTTGTACTGACATTTTTTATAGTGATTATTCCATTAGGGAGGCCTCAGGGCCTTGATAGCTGTGAGTCTGTTACTGAGTGTACCATCGCATCGTAATATGTATATACCAAAGAATAGTATCACAAACTAAAACTGTTTGTTGAACTATGTGGAGTGTATGGAAGGTGACATTAAGCTGATATAAATATCTTCGTATGTAATCGAGACTCGTTCTAAGCAAGACCGTCTTTGAAAACCATTCAATTGCAGTCGTAATATTCCAAATAAAATAGCCCTTAACCTCTTCAAGCACACTTCACTGGACATTTTTGTTCAAGCGTTGTTTTTCAATCGGCTTGTTGTTAACCAAACTTTCTCCAATTTATAGTCTGGTTATTTAGAGAAGAAACTCATATTACAAAATTCTTTCCAGTCTCACCATATACAGAACATGTCTTTCTTAGGTTTTTGACCAGTTTGGCGTAAAATAGTTAGGTGTTTCGGCTCCTATACCATAAGTCCACAATCACTCACTCGAGTACCTAAGTATCAACTTTAAAAATATTTACGCATATTAATTATTTTCAATCATTCAGATATATTCAAACTGTCCTAATATCACCTACCAAAAATCGACAAGAACTTTTCTGGAGAAACTCAATAAATTAATACACTATTTGACAATTGTTAAAGAACAACTGATTTATCCAAAATACTTTTCCAAGAGCCGAACAATCGTAATAAAAATAAAAGTAAAGTTGCCAGAAAAAAAAAGTTGTAAGACGCACTTCTTATATGGTGCAGTGCGAACGAGCTGTTTATTCAATCGAAATTTCTACGAGGTCCTTAGAAATTTCAAGAGAGGGTACTCATTGCATCGAAAATGCAAGCCTGAGGACTCACTAGACAGTTGTCTAAGACTGAGTTACTCGTATTCCTGATCATGACGCCTTTCGCACTTCAAATATTCTTCATCATATCCTTTCCAGCCGTTGGAAAAGTTACGATCAAGAATATATGCTTTTCTCTTCATCTTTTCTCTCTTCGTCTTTTTCGGAAAAGATTCATTGGAAGCAACCCAACATTTCGATTTTTGCTTGATTTTCAGTGCATAACGATGAATCCGTGCTTTACCGACGATGACAACACGACGCGACAGCAAATAACTACCAAAGGCAAAACTACCATATGAATTAATGTCAAATGTGTTTCGGTTCCATTTAATAGATGGCAGCACCCATTGGTGAGAACAATTTACCTTAATGATGCCATTAGTCTTCAAATATAAGTTCTTTTTCAACCACCCTCGTTATAATGAAGTTTCTACAGAAAATCGCAATTTAAAATTTTGAAAGCCATTCAGTTAAACTCCGTCTTATGCTGCATGTATAGAATGCGAATGTACTACGTTAGGTATCATTTGAGTGAATATAAATGCGGGCGAGCAGTAAGTCGACTTGAAGCTGAGAAAAAAAAGTGTCACTCAAGTTTTCCCAGCAATGAGTGGGTCAAAAACATTACTTCGTGGAGGCAGGCAGCGTCTAAGGAAGGTGGAAATTCTCCGAAGAAGCACACGGATGGTCGTGGGAGGAACAACACACTCCAGGATGATGCATATGTGTCCCTAATAACAAAAAAGGCAAATGCATCGGCTTCTGGGTGAGATAGATTTAGAGTTTGTAACCAATAACTGCACACGTGTATCAGTCAGTACAACTTTTGTTTTGACGAAGGCAATGCTGAAATACCAGGAACATCGACTCCATTCTCGAAAACTTGGAATCAATCCTCGCGTTCCCCTGATCGCACTGCGTCAGATTTTTTTTACTTCTAAAGGATACTTAAATATTGGGCTTTCGCCAATGATCTTCTATCATAATTCAGTTGAAGATCAATATTCATCAAGAGATACTGCAAGCTAATGAGGAAAGTATGATGAAAAGAATCCATACTTTCAAAATGAATAATAGTGTGTGTCATTATTATTCATAATCTGCGATATTCATGAGATATTGTTTCAATACGTGGTTTAAAAATTTCTAACAATGTATAATATTATATATAGATAAATATAATCTCAATTATAACATACACACACACACACACACACACACACCTAATCACACACACACATATATATATATATATATATATATATATATATATATATATATATAATTTAAAAATTAATTAATGAAATAAATAAGAGGGCAAGTTCAACTTTCGTGGTTGTTTATTTGTTTTCTTTAGAGAGAGAGAGAGAGAACATAATAATCCTTACGGTTGCAGCCACAGCTCAGCCGTTTTATTTACAGCAGAAGAAGGCAGAAGAGCAAAAGAGAAGGAATTTTATCTTTCAATTTATTTTAAAGGTAGGGATATTTCCAAATATACATGGTATAAATGGTATAAGATGAAGGGATATTGTTCTCCGACGTCTATCAGTCTAGAGGGATTATTTCTGACAGATTTGCAACTATGGAAAAGCGGATGAAACAGATTTTCTGAGAATATATATATATATATGTGGGTGGGTGTGTAATTCATCAACATCCCCTATATATACACTCTATAACGAAAAAAACGACGAACTAAGGAAAATAATTAAGTACTGAATAGAAAATGATTTAAATTTCAGAAAAATTGTATGATTTATTTCAGAGTGACATAGTTACAAAGTAACGAGCTCAATAAGGTCTTGATCCATCTCTAGAAAGGATGCAATCTGCCACACGGCGTGGAATAGAGTGATACAGCTTCCTGATGATCTCCTGCGGTATTTCTTGCCAAATTTACTCCAATTGTCCGGCCAGGTGATCAACATTCCCTAGTAGATGCAGTCGCCTTCCCATCATATCGTATACATGCTCAATTGGAGAGAGATCTGGCTGGCCAAGGAAATGTTTGACGAGCTGTAAGACAGTTTATAGCAACACGTGCCATATGTGGTCTGGGATTATCTTGCTGAAAAATAAGGCCAGGTTACTGCAAAAGGAACGGTAGTAAAACAGGACTCAGAATGTCGTCGATGTATCGCTATGATGTAAGTGTGCCTCTAATGACGACCAAAGGGGTCCGGCTATCAAGGGAAATGGCACCACAGACCCTAACTCCTGATTGTGGGCCTCTATGGCGTGCAGTAGCGAAAGCAGGATCGGCACGCTGCCTTGGGCGTCTCCGGGAACGTCTTCGAGGATCTTCAGGACTCAATTGGAAGCGGGATGCGTCGCTAAATATTATACGTACCCAGTCAGCGTCATTCCAACTTGATCGAAGCAAGCACCACTGTAATCTGGCTTGGCAGTGTGCAGGTGTGAGTGGCAGGTGGCGTAGTGGTCCGTACGAGCGTAGATTTGTCGGTACGAGCTTTATCAGCCGTTGGTGAATGGTCATGGTGGACACTCGTGTGCGGGTCGCACGTCATTCATTCATGGTTGATGACAATGAATCAGGCCCTGTGACAGCTGATCTGACAATCCCTCTGTCCTCCCTATCTGCTATGGCCCTAGCTACCATCATGATGCTGAAATCTGCCATTGTCCACCCATTCTTGCCAGAATCTTCTAATTGCCACGTCGCTACGACCCATATGACGAGCGATTCCCCAATTTGCCCAACCAGCCTTTTTCAATCCAATGATACGACCTCTTTCAAACTCTGACATTTGCTTGTAATGAGCTCGAATCCTGCGGCGAGGCATTTTTTTCAGTCGTTGAAAGGTATTCTAAATCGCAATGCAACAGAAAATGTGACCATCAGATTGAGAATAGCTTCTTATATACTCCTGCTGAGTGCACAGTTCCGATGCGATGTAGTTCCCGCGATTCCTTCAATAGACACCAAATTTCAATGCATATTCGGTTCAAATGTCTTTGCATATGAAATTTCATTACAATCGGGCAACTTCTTCTTGGTGCGTCGTTTTTTTTTTTTTTTTTTTCCCTGTTATGAAGTGTATATTTAAAACTCAATAGCCAAAAAATTAGAAAGAGACCTCTTTCAAACTTCAATTCGCATCAGTTAGCGTGTTGTACTTTGCTTGGTCAAGCGAATAAACATGAGTTTTGAGGGACTTTGTTGCCTACAGAGTATCAAAATTGGACATTTGTTGAACGGAAGAATTTTCTGATCAGAAGCACCAATCTTCATCTTGACGTTGATGACGGGATCTGAGTATGGCGCGAAAAGCACGATGTCATGGATCCGGCATACCATGTGACAACTGTTCAAGCAAGTGACAGTGAAATCACGGTCTAAGGAGCATTTTCCTAGTATACTCTTAGCTCCTTAGTTCCATTGAAAACATTTGTCACCTGATATCGTTGCTAACTACGTAAACGTATTTATAGCCCTGATGTTTCCTGAACAACTTGGATATTTTCAGTAGGACAATGTTTGCTGTTTCCGGACTAGAATTGCCTCAGATTGGTTAGATAAACAAGATTCAGAGTTTCAATTGCTTTAAAGGCCTCTTCAGTCACCCTAACTCAACAAAATGAAACAGTTGCTGGACAAGGTAGAAAGGTTTCCCAACCAAGTCAATTAAAGTAAGTGTATAAGATCTAAAATGTTTAAAACGAAGAGAGTTAAAAGCAGAGCGTTCGGTTAAAATGTGCTTCACAGTCAAAGAACAAATACACTGGTTATACATTGCAGGAGTTTCTCCCAGAAAATGGTACTTGTGTATCACATCCGTCCTAAAGTGGTTTTCCGTCCTCCTTTTTTGGGAAGAAATTTAATTTTTATTACATTTTAATCGTAATAAACTAAGATATATGTACAAAACATTTGTGTGTTTTAACCCTATTGTTTAATCACCAAATTATATTTTCTTTCATTTCTTCATTGCACAATATGCAATGCCATGTACATCGGATCCGTTGTTAGATTCGTGTGTCACAGTTAACCTTTTCGTAAAGCACCACAGCACTCACTATTTTGGCTAATTATTATCTTTAGTGTTTATTTTGAACAAGTCATACTTTTTAGAGGTATTTTATTACACTTTATTTTTAGAGGTATTTTTCGTTTACCAAAATAGTTATATTTAATTATGAGACATGTATTATAATGTTTCTTTGGAAGTTAAGTGGATACTTTAATAATTTCTTAGAAATTCCTAGAGATGGTGCGCATAGCCTCAAAAATGGTTTGTTTTTAGTAATCATCATGACTCATTAGATAGCTGCCTCAGTCTCGGCTGCTCGTATTCGTGATCCTGGATCCTTTCGCACCTTAAAAATTCGTCGTCATAACTTTTCCTTATGATGGGATCATCTTCGCCTTTTTTTGGAAAATGATTCATCGGAAGCAATCCAACGTTTTGAATTTTGCTTGACTTCTGGTGCATTATTAAGAGGAATCCAAGTCTTACCCTTGGTGACAACTCGATGCGGCAACAATCAAATTTCTATCTGGCAGCAAATGATTATCAAATCAAAACTAACATATATATCAATGTCAAATTTGTTTCGGCTCCGTTTAGAAGATGGCAGCACCTAATGGTAACAACAATTTATCTTAATGATGAGATCTATTTTCAAATACAAGTTTTTTTGAAGCACCCTCGTATATTGTAAATTTCAGGGGGGGGGAACACATTTACTTTATTAGTATTAAAATTAAAATAAACTTGTAATAAAGTTAATATAAACTTATCAACTTTTATTTTCAGCACAGATGTACTCAAAAAGCGTCGAAAACTTACAATTTTGTAGCTAAATTTTTAAATGTGGTGTGTGTGTACGCGTGTGTGTGTGTGTCTACCCTTCTTATATTTCTCCCACGTTATTTTTTGCTATCTATAAATTCAACTCACTAATTTTCTAAACAACAGTTATAGCGAATAATATTTTCAATAATTATTGGAAATATGTATTTAATGTATAAAAAGAGCCACACATAAGGCAGTCAGGTAATTAAAGACAAATTTTCGACTTATAAATTTTCTTCCCTTAACATTCTGAGACCAACGGTTTTACTATTGTAAAACATTAAAAATAATATATATTTTGCAAAGTAATCGAATATTGTTAAGTGTGATTATATCAGATGTTAATAAATAAAAGTGATTTAAATTTTTTTATAAAATTTGTAGGGCGGGAACTAAAAGTGTCAGGGTGTTGAAAGGGACGAGGAAAACGGAAGTGGACCAAGCGTTCCGCTCCGTCGATGCGAAGGGGGCAAAGGAGAGAGAAAGAGTGAGAGCGTACAACTCCTGCAGTCGGACACCATGGCTCCGTACGTACAACAAGTGGACGAACCAACGTCTTTCGTGGAAGGGCCCCCTCCAGTAAGTACCTGAAGATTATTATTATAAATTTATTAAGTTTTTTAAGATACCATCAAACGATTTTGAATTATTTATGTTAAAAGGCATGGTTAGAATTATCATTGACTTTTCTACAACATTTTAATACAGATGTTCATTAATGTGCTAGAAAATCCCTAGGCAATACGATTTTTGTTAACTTATCATACAGTCTTTATACCGCTTGCTTGAAGTAAGTACAAAAACTTATCTGCACAACATTTAAGTTATTTCTTAAGTCACAAAATTATTTTAATATTAAAAAGTATGGAAAAAGTCAAGAACTATTTGTTACAAAATTATTACGCAGAATCAGTTGAACGTGGATTGACAGATCAAAAAGTTCTTATAATTTTATTTTTGTGTTCTCCTAAAGGAATCATAGAATTGTCTTGCAAAATTTCTTTAAAATCATGGAAAACGATTTTATCAGATTTATTTTGCACTAAAAAAGCGCTCTGATTAATAATCAGTAGATCTTGTTAAGAGAAACTCGTATGATGAATCTAATGCTTATAAAAACAATTCTGAGATCAAGCTGTTTTCTTTTTATTTGTATATCTCTTTTGCTGAATAATAAGCGAATAAGAAGTTTATACAAAACTCGTTTGAAATTTTTTTTTTAAAAAAACTACCTTACGATTTTTGCACACTTTATCTTTAAATAATTTCGAGTGCGAAGTAAACAATTCTTTATTATGACACACTTGAGTAGATTTTTTTTTTGTTGGTTCCAAATACTATTGAAATTAAACACTTTTAATAATATATCGATAACAATTTTTACAACACATAATATCGAGCAGATGATTGTTTGCAATTAAGATCGTTCCAATGAAGTCAACATTCGAAAAATGTTGAAAATCCCTATTTTGAGTGTGAAAAATTCATAACAAATGATTTACATATAAAATATTTTAATATTTATCTAAAGAATACCATCAGCAATTAGTACAGCTAAAAGTAGATCATAAATAGCAACTAAGTGCTAAGAGTTCCGCAGAATGATATCATCAGGTTTTACTGAAGTAGAAAAAGAAAAAAATACTGCTTTAATGAAAAATATAAATTATAACTTGCGATTTAATAATTAGTGTAATTCATTTTGCACTAATAAAATCAATGCTCGAAGTTAATTACTTTTATGTTTAAATATTAATTAAGCTATTTTCATTTTTGTAAAATTTCTCTTTTCAATCACTTCGCGTTATTTATATTGTTCTTTAATAATTTGTTTTAGATTTTTGAATCTTAAGGCTTTAAATTTTAGATTATTTAATTATTTAAGTAAAATTTTAATCGATTTGCATAAATATTAATTTGATTATTAGTGATTTCTTTTAATATTAAAATTTCCCCCTTAATTGTTTTGCTTTAGTTTTGGATATTCTTAGATTGTTACATGTTCGTGAAAAGCACTATTTGTGATTTTATTGATATATATATATATATAAACAATTTCTCGTGGTCGGTAGGTTATTTAATTGTCCAATTCTTTCGGGTGCATCTCAATCTCAATCAAGTCGTGGTAATCCAATCTACATATATTGTTTGTTAAATTGTTTAAACGAAAATTTCACAAATTCCATCCATCTTCCATGCGTCCACCATTTGCAGATACAATATTTCATACTAGCTGCATGTAATATTATATTGTAAATAAGGAAAGTTCATAGAATATTAAATGTGATTTATTTAGATAAAACACAGTAATATTTACAAAGCATTCTTTTAAAAAGGATACGGTATTGTCCTTTTGAAAGTTGGGGATACAAGTCGTTTCCTAACAAAACTATAAAATACTTCCCACGCTCTACGTCATCGGACAGTAGTGTGCAATATTCCAAGATTGTTGCCCGTGGTTTTTACATTTACATTATATTCATTTTAGAATGAAAATGTTGTTACAAGTGGCGCTCAGCTAATGTTAGATTCTTAACGGAAAATATGTTATATATATATATAAAATATTAGAAAAATAAACAAAATGCCAAGAAATTAGAAAATTTTGAAAATAAGCAACAGGCATTATTCTGTTAATCTGGGTTATTCTAAAATTATAAGCCTAATTATCCTCATCAACAAAATATATTATTAAAAAATGGTTATTTCACCAATAATAGAAATTGGAAAAATTCTGAAAATTTAAGTAAAAAAAATTTAATGAAAAAGAAAAACATGTAAAAAATGGGGGAGAAGGAGAGAATGTTTAAAACCAGAAGCTTCAGAATCAAAAACAAAAATAAGATCCTTTAAGAAAGATCAAGATTTTCCAAGTGTGCTTAAATATTACACTTTTTTTCATCCAAAAGTATGGGACAGTATTTAAATTGCATAATTTCCATTTTTGTTTTTCATTAATTCTTTTCTTTTCTTTTGAGATCTGTTATGTTTTTTGGGTAGCCTTGTATTTAACAAGGAGAAATACCTTTTAACTCATGATTTATATGAATTAAAATTAATATGCATAACTTTATTTTAGTTCGTGGCATTTTTTTCATTATGAGGTTTCGTATGTTTTTAAATTAGGATATTTTTAATTTTTTTTTATTCGGTTACTTTGATAATTTATTGTTTTTTTTTTTTTTTTTTTTCCAATTAAATTGACAGCCTTTGTAGTAATTTTTAAAAAATTAATTTGTTTTAGAAGTTATAATTTATAGTTTAGTTTGTGATTCTGTATGAAAAAACATTTTGTCCAGTTAATATTAATAATTATATACATTTGTGACATTGGGCTATTCGCGGTTTCTCTTCACTAACCTTGGGGACTTTCAATTGAGATTGATTGCTTTCACTAAACAACCTTTGCCCAACCAAAAATGAAACGTGATGAAGAACGTAATATGCAAAGCAGTTAGGAATGAAGTGAAGCGGTTAAATTAAGAAGTATATAAACTCCATCTGAAGGAGTAGAGTATCTGAAGGAGGATCAGAGAGGCGTTGTAGTGAGAGGAGGTGGAATCTAAGTGCTATAGTATAGGAAGGCGGATTTATTGATTAGTATTGAGGTCCGAGTGTAAATCACTCGGATTGAGAATTGTTCTAGTAGTTTCAGCAGTTGTTCCAGATTCGGAGTTGCAGTTGATAAAAGATATAGGTAAGAAGCTGTTAGATTATTATTAGTGGGTTGAATTAAAGCGTTAGTAAACTTAACCTGGAGAGCACTATTATTGATGTCATAATAGATATATATTAATAAATGATGAAAGCTGTTTTCGTGGTTATGTAATTATTGGTGTCGTAGTGTTTAATATTTAAAATTAGTGATGGCACAAGATAACGCCCGGGTCGACCGGGTGTTACACATTCTTATACCTATATTGTTATCTCCAGTGTTTTACGTCCACCTGTTGAGGAAGTTTTGAAAGGGGCGAGTGTAAGATGTCACTCACACAAAAACCTCAGTGTGTAAGCGATCGAGTTGACACGCGTGAGTAAGTATCGTACAGTAATGCGACAAAGATAGTACTTAATAAATTACTGTTGTCAAAAAACCAGGTATGTTTCCTGTGTTAGAATTTATGACTGCAGTAATGCAACAGTTAAGAATATTACGAGTTGTCCAGATATGCTAACATTTAATTGCGTAGATCATCAAGGTAACTCGACAGGATTTAAAAGAATAAAAGGAACTGATGTTACTTGTTAAAAAGTCTGATCTTGTCTGAAGCTAAAATAAAAGAGAAATGTGTAAAAGCAAGCTGAGTTAAAAAAAAAAATGTAAATAATAATCAAGGTATTGTTACTGAAAGTTTATTATTAAGAAAAGTCAAGAAAGTGTAATAAAAGTGCATTTTCTAACAAATCAGAAGTGAAAAGAAAGTTTGTCAGTTAAAGTAAAAAAGTAGCGAGAAAGCAGTAAAATCGTTTGGTGATAAGTTAAAAGCTTCATTTTAAAGTTTTTCAACAATATATAACGGAACATATAAATGACAATCAAAACTATGATTTACTTACAGTGCTCCAAAGAAAGGGAAGACGGTCTTCCCAGCGGAAAAGCTATGGCCACCATCTTTTGTAATGAAAAAGGCGTCATACTTATGGAATTCTCTGAAAGAAGAAGGTCATATATATATATATATATATATATATATCGTAAAAATACATTTTGTTTCTGTCCTTCGGTTATGTAGCATTTAAGTTCTATAATTTGTGCCCCTTACTTCAAGCAGAAAGTTTACTCATCCTTGTTGCAGAATGAGCATTTGCGTAATTGGTTGGTAACTGAATTTCCTTTCTCTATTTTCACTCTCCTAATTGAACTCACCCGTAACCCTTTTATAATTATCATAAATAATAATAATAGTTTTATGTTTGAGTACAAGGATAACTGGGTGAAACAGAGCTAAATCATAACATGGATCATTAACTCAACACGCAAAGTAATGTCATGAAAGTGCTGACAGAAGAGGCACTGGACCATCTTCAAAAGTTATATTTTCAGAAACAACCTTTTTCCTCTTTCTCTTCACGATGTGCTGACTTTATATCTGAATTATTTCCCTCTCGAGGTTAGGGCGTTTGTTAACTTTCTGTACAATCAAAACAATACATTGAGTACATCACTCGCCTAAATTTAAGATTCTTAATTTTTCATTATAGAAATCCTATTACGCATATTATAACAAAATTATCTGAGGATATACCACATTGTAAAAAAACTAGTTTTACAATTGGATCTCGTTAACACGCGGTTCAGTAACAAGCGAGTCAGTTTCATACGCGGTTTTACTAATGCTCTCCACTCCCTCGATAAGCAATCGATTGGGTTTACACTCCTGGACATAGTGGAGTGTTTATTAGCCACCCAAGGAGCTGCTGTTTTAGCAGGGGCGTTATGGCGTACCAGATCACTTTTCAATTTTTTATCGTTGGCTTCAATTTTAATTACGTTTAACTTAAATATATTCAGTTTAATAATTTGTCGTTTGCTTTAGTTTTAATTACTCGTAGCTGAAAAATATTCAAATTAATAATTCTTCGTTTGCTTTAATTTTAATTACATTTAGCTCAAAAATATTGAATTTAATAATTTATCGTTTTCTTTAATTTTAATATCGTAAGAATTTACTATTGCATTCTCTCGATATTTCATCGTTTACTTTAGTTCTTATATTTAACTGAGTAATTTAATAATAATAATTTAAAGAAAAGCTCTCCTTGGGTGGCTAAATCTGTTCTTGGCAAAATTTTGCATGGAATTTTTTTTATTATTCTTATTTTTCTTTTTTAGAAGTTCGGATTTAAAATCTTTTGATAGGATGACCTCGCGATTCCCTGTCAAGGTTCCTGTCTACCGATCATTTTGATTTCTTAAACGTAATGTTAATCATATGGGATCTCAAATCTTTGCTACTTCGTCTGTTTGAATGCAAAAAAAGGTGCATCCCAAAAAGCAAAAAAATTAAGATTTTGGTGGGGAATTTCATTTTTCCTATGATTTCTTACCGCTGTATTAATGATTCGTTTGTGAGTTTTCCAGTCTCTTAAAAAAATATTTTTTAAGATTTCAAAAGTTGGAGAGAAAATTTGATTCTGCAAAAAACTTTGATTATTCTTTCCTCTTTCAGGTGCACCTTTTTACATTCAAATAGATAAAATAGTATAGATTCGAGGACGGTAGTAGAAAATCCATAGGATTAACATTACGTTCATGTGATCAAAATGGTAGGTAGACGGGAGTCTTAAAAGCAGACATTAGAAGAGTTTTTTCATTCTATTTCATGTATAAGAATCACCATTTCTTGGAAAGTGAATCGTTCTAGTTTAGGTTATTAATGAGTTTTTTTTAACTCGTATTGTAACTTTGTTTGGATCAAAAAAATTTGAAAGCTTTTTTCTCATATTTTAAAGCGCTGAATTGAGCCGAAATTTTCTATACGCGATTGTTTTGGATGACAATACGATAATTTAATTATAATTAATAAAAATTTATTAATTAAAGCTATTTAAAGAAATAAATTTTACACCAACTTTCTCACCGAATGCCCATCTTCAAGACAGGTGAATGTTACTTAAAATTTAAGGTATAAAACATTATGTTACGCAGAGTGTGAAGTTTGAAAGAAACCCATGCTCAAAAAATTTATTTCTTACCGGTGCTATTTTTTGCATGAAATTATTTTCAAAATCTCTCTCTATCTTTCTTTTTTCTCTTATGCGCGCGTTCTGAAGTGTGGCCAACAGTTGATAATAATCAGTCAGTAGTAAATGCAAGAACTGGGGTAGATATTGCTTCAGATGTGTTAGATGAAGAGAGGAAAAATAATAAGAGAAAGAAAAAGTATCAAAACAGATTTCAATCACACATTCAAGGCTCTCGAAGCAAAAAGGCTATTAAGTTCTTTGAGCAACAGAAATCTCGAATTAGATCCCAGCAAATAAAATCTGCCATGCGAGAGATTCAGAAGAAACAAAATACCTGTAAAAACAATCTTCCATTAAGGATTGATTGATAAAACAATAATTTTATTTTTCTTTAAATATTTTAAGTGTTCATTCATTAAATATTTTTTGCCACAGATAACCGACTTACATACTGTAAAAATAACATACATAACAATATAGACATAATTTTCTAGCTCTAACTAATTATTATGTAATTTAACGTAGATGTTCGTAACAAAGATAATTCATATCGATGTTGGAGCTTACCTCCTCGCTTAAAATCCCCTTCTACCCGCCATTTTGATTTAGTGGACGTAATGCTAATCCTGCGGAATTTCGACTTTAATTCTCACATCTTTTGATCTATTTGAATGCAACAAAGTGCATCTGACAGAGCAAAAAATAATGAAAGTTTCTGTGGAATTACTTTTTTCATCCGATTTTTAAAAATATTTTAAAATATTTTTTAAAGACCGGAAAACTCACAAACGAATCATTAAAGTAAGAATAAAAATATTTTTAAAAATCAGAGAAAAAAAGTAATTCCGCAGAAGCATTCCTTATTTTTTGCTTTGTCAGATGCACTTTATTGCATTCAAATAGTGAAGATTTGAGAACGAATGTCGAAATTCCAAAGGATTAACATTACGTCCACGAAATCAAAATGGCGGGTAGACGGTAGCCTTAATACTGTATTTCGCAGTTTAGTAATCGTGGACCCCGACTGCCGCATGTTGATGAGGTTAAATTGTATTTATATTTAGCTTAAAAGGTCAAGACTTTGTATAACGCTCAATCAAGACCGGGTATATAAGTGATGAGGCTTTAGGCTGTTGTAGGTAAAGGGCCTATTACATGCCCAACTCCAGAGGTCATTTGTCAAAGGCAAACAGTTGCAGATTCTTTTTTATTTGTGCTAAATATATTATATGTGATAATTTGCGGATCTAATATGTATTTCAATTCACTACATTTCTTATCTTCATCTAATTTACCTAATCACATTTCATTTTGGTTGGAAAGAATTAATTCTAATTTTATGCATTTCAAATTACCAAAAGGTCCCCAAGATCAGTGAAGAGAAAATCGCGAATGGTCCAATGTAACACTGGTACACTTTCCTGAAAATCCACTTTATCCATGATGCTGATATTTTCTACATGATAAAAGGAGGTTATTTTCTGAAAAGTGAATGTAATTTTTTTTTTATCAACACTCACAAATTTCAAGTTAAACATAATATTTGTATACAAATTGAAAGAAATTTGAAACATAAAATAAAGATTTTAAATTTTCTTATTAAATTTAAATTTAGGATCTCT
>BMAW01057530.1:0-18601 GCA_019974015.1 Nephila pilipes | reverse complement strand
TGACGATAGAGAAAAAAAAGTCATAATACTGAGGTAGATCTGAACCTTGCTTACTTTTTCATCTTTGAAACCAATATGTAATGAAAAAGCAATAAGGCCACATGTACATTATAATTCCAAATCAATATATTCATTATTTTAACCTCATGTAACTTTCATTTTGAAACAATTATTCTCTTCCTCTTCTAGTTACAATAAACTACAGAAGAAACTGTTCGTGTGCTCGTACTGAGGAAGAGAGGAGAGGTGTGGAAGAGAGTGTATGTTCAAAATTTGTGCGATTTCAAGCAATTTTTGGTAAAATAAAGTTACAAAATGATATTAGTTACCACCTAAATAAATAATATCCTATATGTTGGTAAATAAAATGGTAGGAAAATATCATTTTAGAATTCAGGAATCGATAAATTTATAGAGCATTCTATATTTTATTTTAATCTTCGTGTAGACAGAAAAAGTTGTCACAACTTTTTATATACTATTCCCTATTTTTGGATATTATCTTACAGTAAATAACATTATAGGTAAACAGAAAATATGATAATATAATTTGATTTTCTCTTATTGCAAATAATGACTAATGATAAAACCTCAAATGAATAAAATGCATTTAAGGCTCTTTAATAACATTTTATTCTGTTACCATTTCAATTATGTGCTTTAAAATTTAATTGGGTAATGGATTGAATAGAGATTTCTCCAAAATGTTTACTTTTTGATTCCCACAAAAAAATCCCTATTTACATTCATGGACAAAAAAAATTAGCGCACCGAGAAGGAGTCGTCAAAATGAAACGAAATTTTACATACGTAATGACTACTTTGATATAAGTAAATGATTAGAAAATCAAAGAAAAAGGATCATTTATTTCAGAGAAAAAGGCAAAAGAACGGAGGATTTAATACCCTGTTGAGCCCCCTGTAGCGCGAATGCACGATGCGATACGATCGGGCATTGAGGCATACAAGTTCTGTATGATATCTTGAGACAATTCGTTCCATATTTCCTGTAACCTTACCTCTACTTCGTTCAAACTCGTGGGATGCCCAACTCAACCTCCCAAATGATCTCAGATAGGCTCGATTGGAGAAAAATCTGGGGATCTCCCAGACCAAGGAAGGGTAGTAACAGTGCGGAGATAATCTTGTGACACCCTTGCGCGTAAAGCCGAGCATTGTCTTGTTGAAAAATGGCTCCTGGGAGCCGCTGCATGAGTGGCAACACATGTGGTTGCAGGATGTCATGGACATACCGCTGGGCTGTCATTGTACCACGGATCAATACTAGGGGTGACCGTGTACTGTAGGCAATGGCACCCCATTCCATCACACCAGCAGTGGGAGAGGTGTGTCGCTGTAAGGCAAAGGCAGGATTGAGGCTTTGACCGGGTCTCCACACACGAACACGATTGTCATCACTGCTGAGATTGAATCTGGATTCGTCGCTAGAGACGACCTGGTTCCATTCCGCTGCAGTCCAGTTTCCTCGTGCGCGGCACCACTCCAAACGGAGGCGTCGATGGGGGGCGTCAAGGGCAGCACACGTAATGGGCACCACGATACCAAATGTCCTTCAGCCAGGCGCCTTCGTATGGTTCGAGAAGACACAGGGGCCCCTAGTGAAGGTGCTACCTGTGCCTGGATGGCGGCCGATGAAGCAGTTGGCTGTACGCGTGCATTTCTTACGATGTGGTGGTCTTCTCGACGACTGGTCTGTCGAGGGCGTCCTGAGCCTGATCTTCGTGTAAATGACATCTCTCGGATCCACTGGTCCCAACACCTCCTCATAACACAATCAGAGCGGCCTAATGGACGAGCTACTCCACTAGCTGACCACCCAGCTTCCATCATGTCGATGATTCTCCCCCTCTCAAACTGCGACAGCTGCTCATATTGTCTTCGAAAACGGCGTAATGGCATGTCTACCTCAGCTCTTCCTTTGTAAACGATTCAGCACACTGAAACAAGCTTTGGTTACTTGTTTTATACTCCACGGAGTATGACGTTAAATGCCCTCTACCGGCTATACGTAATGCGCAATCACGCTACATTTCTAATTATTTGCATTTCTCCCGACATGTTCCTTCATGTCAAGTTTTGTTATGATCACGCAATGATTTCTTGGTACGCTAATTTTTTTTGTCCATGAGTGTATTAACATCATTTCAAATAATTTCAACCCTCAATATCTGTGCTCTCTGAGAATTTGTTTTAAAAAATTAAGTTGTTTAGTTCGCATTTTGAATCAAATTCTGTTGTTTTTGTATTTTTACTTTCCTATACTTGCTTTGATTCTCTCGTGAGTGATTTTAATTAATAGACATAATATTTCAGATTACTCCAATGTTTCCTTTCGTATTTACCATCTGTCATTATTTTAAGTATTCATTTCATGAATTGTATCTATTTTTAATTCCCATTTGCTTAGAAGTGCATTGATAAGAGATCAAAATGAAAAACTAATCCATTTCAATCAAAGACGCTACGGTACATTACTAATTATGCTACAAACCTTATAACCGATTCTCTTTACTTTTAAAATAACAGACTAAATATGTTATTAGAGATAAAAAATGCATAACTAACTTTAAACATTTATATTTTGTTAAAGTGATTTCTTGTGATTGAATTTAATTGAATCTTTTCTATTTTCAACCAGTATGTAGGAAAAGAACAAAGCCTACACCGTAGATACATCTGACTTTCTGTATTAAGTTAGTCATGAAGGAATTAACGAAGAGAAACTTTCGGAAAATGCGTTTTACTTGGAAACTCTTCAGAAGTATTATCTTCATTCTTTGCGTTACTTGCTTTTCCTACCAATCGGCCAACTTCTTTGAGCTCTACTTCAAGTACCCCACAGTAACAAATATAGACCTCATCTTCCCTGAAGTTTTGAAAAATCCTGCATTCACTTTATGCAATAGCAATCCGTAAGAACATGTTTTACTAAATTATATATGACATATAGTATGTTAAATAAATCTCTTATATATGCGCGATATTCAGCTTTATAACTTCATAAATGGAAACTACAACATATTTATTACACCCCATTCTCATTAATATTCTTTACAGAGACGTTTTAAAGTTTTTAACATTTTTTTTTTGTCAATTGACAAATTTTCAACAGTCTTACTTTGGATTTTTTGAACAACCCCTTTAAATACAGAAAAGAATAAACGAATCAGATGCAAATCAAAGGAAAAATTAGAAAATAAAACTATTCAAGAGATTTAACTAAATTCTTGTTTCAAACGAAATAAAACTCTTAAGAACAGAATATTAATTTTTTTCAAAAGAAGTGATTATCTTTAAAATAGCTGCTAGTTAATAATCAAATCTAATTGTGTATATATATATATATATATATATATATATATATATATATATATATATGCGTGTGTGTGTGTAGGTTTTTCTTTTTCTCTCTGTTTAAAAACAGTTTAAAATATTATAGAAAGACGAAAACTCTTTCTTATTCATTACTTTCAGAATATTTAAAGTAACGATTTCTCTTCAAATTAATATCTTGCCATAAACATTCAATAGGTGCATAAAAAATAACATAAAAGAAGAAAAGGTTTTTTTTTTTTTTGTAGGGAGTGAAATTAATTTCAGAACGTTTTATTTTCTAGATTAATCATTTGGATTTTCATACCGAAACTTATAGTCATCTTCTATTATTTTTGATGGTTTTTTCCTACTCATATTGTAACATGTCTGGTTAAAACTTTAAGAACTTTTTTCTCACATTTTAAAGCCCTAAATTGAGCTGAAATTTTCTGTACAAAATTGCTTTTGATGACTATACGATAATTGAATTAAAAACAATAAAAATTAATTGATTAAAACTAATTATTTAAAGAATTAAACTTTACGCTTTCCCGCCAAGTTGCCAATAGGTCATCAAATACGTCACCAAGGTGATGGGATCATGGCTTAAACCTCTTTTGTTAATTATTATTTTGTTAAAAAATTAATGAAAAGCAAATTTTTAACTTTAATTTTCATCGAAATTTCTTTTGTTATTCAATATTCGTTCATTTTACAATGTTTTACTGAGCTGAAAACTTTTACACGTATTTATTTTAGATGATAAATTTAATAAACGTCAAATAATAAAATAAATTATTAAAACTAATAACTGAATAAATTCAAACTGATTCAACGTTCCCTTTTGCTCTTGAAATTTAAGGTATAAAAAGTATGAAGTTTAAAAGAAAACCCATGTTCAAGAAACTCGTTTTTAACAGTGGTTTTTATGCCAAAATTCAGTTTCATTGTTCGATGGACATTAAAATTAGCATAAAGATAGTTTGGTTTTCATTTTTGTATAATTTGCTTCCATATCATTATACGTTATAAGATATTTCAATGTCTCTATCTCCTGTTTCAAAGATTAAAATCACTGCAGCTTATGAAAAAAATATTTCCAAAAAAAGAAATTTTGATTTTCCTTAAAAAAAAAAAAAAAAAATACGGAACTCTCTGAGGATACAGATACATAGATATCATCAGTTTTCGGTAAAACAATTTTTAAAATGCAAAATTAAGTAAGTTAATGATAAGAAATAAACAAAATAGCACGTTATATCTCTTATACTTTCTTAAAAACTCTACACTACATGCAAATTCAAAACGTAAAATTATTTAAATTTTTTACATTCAAAATCAGTCAAAAAATTTTTAAACTAGGCACGTAAAAGTAGTTATTTTAGATTAAAGATAACATAACTAATTTTGCGTGATAGATATCAGCTAGAGAGACCAGCTTAACTATAGCAGTAGATATAAAACATAGATATCAGCTTAATTTCGAATTAACTAAATGTAGAATAACAATTTTTGTTCATAAATTACGAAATTTTATTTTATACATTTGTATATTTTGTTTTCATATATTTTTAAAAACCTAATTTAAATAATGCTATGAGATAAATTTTTTACGTCTATTTAGGTAAGCAATGAATAAGAAAATGCAAAAATGGCAATAACTTGTCGATATTATTTTAGTTTACTAATGCTAAAGCTAACGCATTTGTCCCTTTAAATTAAACCAATCAAATTTATAATTTCTTTTTGTCGTAAATTTTTAAAATGCATTATTAAATATTTAATTTTGAATACATTGTTTTTCAAATTATCTGGAAATAATTATTATTTGAATAATTTTTCTTTTGAATTACTTAAAATTTTTTTAAAAATTACTTTTAATGATAATTCCTTTTTTAAATATTTATTATTTTATAATAAGGATGTTACGTTTTTATTTTAGAGTCAAGCGAAAGA
The DNA here is from genome assembly GCA_019974015.1 of Nephila pilipes. Classification (NCBI taxonomy): domain Eukaryota; kingdom Metazoa; phylum Arthropoda; class Arachnida; order Araneae; family Nephilidae; genus Nephila; species Nephila pilipes. The sequence goes on along the minus strand of BMAW01057530.1, from coordinate 13,309 downwards.
AATTTTGTGCCGAATATCCTTATTTATGTCAGAAACCAAACAATTTGACAGAGTTTTGTAAAAAGCATTCTTACTTTTGCAAAGGCAATATATCAAATTTAGTGGTCAGTATTTTTCTTTATCTATTAATTTACTTAATTTTCATTTCTTTAAATATTGATATCAGTTTTCATCTCTCTCTTTGATACTTTAACCAACTTATTAACACCAACACAAACAATTTTCATTTTTGTCTGTTTATTTTTGATTGAATTTTTTTTTTTGTATTGGTTATCGAATTTAACACGATCTTTTTGTTTTACTTCCTTCTTTATTAATTATTAAAAGGCTCTTTGTATATATATATATATATATATATATATATATATATATATATATATATATATATATACACATATACAAATAATATTCTATGTAATACAAATAATATAATCATTTCACAAAAAATAATTTTTATTTCTTAATTTACCCATTCTCTAACTCAAAAAAAAAGGAGTTCAATTCCATTTTTGTTCCAATTTTAAATTATCCTTTTATTTATTAGGTCACTCGCTCATCAAATTGGTTGAATCAACTTTCATGCAGTTTGTTAAATGTGCAGTGAAAAATTCATCGAAAGTAATCCCTACTAGACTGATAGATGTCATCGATATCCCTTGTTTCCAATAAAATTTCTTGAAAATATGTTTATTTTATATATATATTTCTTCTCTCTCTCTCTCTCTTTCTATATATATATATATAAGTTCCTTTAATTATCAATCAAAAGGGCTATTGTTTTAGGTGAGGTATAAGTTGGCGTACCAGATCACTTTTCAATTTTTTAATATGTAAATTAGATTTTTTTAAAACTATGTTCTATTTTCTTATTTTACGGTTCTGTCCATAGACTTAATGTTAAATTTTTCAGTATTCTTTTAAATTATACTTAACGATTTTGGCTCTAATGTTAAATATAAACGCTTGGTAATTTTAACTATTAAATAGGATGTTATTCAAATATCTTAATTTTACGGTTTTATCCATAGACTTAATGTTAGATATTTCTATATTCTTTTATATTCAATTTAACAATATACCGTTTCCTTTCAATTTAAGTACGTTTATCTTTTAATATATTCAGTTTAATAATTAATCGTTTCCTTTAATTTTAGTTATTCTTAATTTAAAATATTCAGTTCAACAATTTATCATTTGCTTGAATTTTAATTACATGTAGCTTATATTATATTCAGTTATATGCAATTTTAATGACATGTCGCTTCTATTATATTTAATTATATATAATTTTAATCACATTTAGCCCCTAAAATATATTCAGTTTAATAATTTATCGTTTTTTTAAAATTTTAAATACATTTATCTTAAAATATATTCAGTGTAATAATATTTATCGTTTATTTTAACTTTAGTAACTTGTATCTTTTATAATATTCATTTTAGTTATATATATATATATATATATATATATATATATATATATATATATATTAGCTGATAACCGCCCGCTTCGCTGGACAGACGATAATATTATATTTTGGAACCTATACATAAGATAACAAGAAATTTTTTAATTTTTAAAACTTCAATGATAATCTAAATTTAAGAATTTAAGAAATTTATTACCTGTAATAATGGTCCTCGACATTCAATATATGAGAAAAATAAAACGTTTCAGTGAAAAGTCACCCCATATATATAATATGGATAAAATTCATTCCAACGTATACATGTTACACCTAGTTTTGCCAAAGATGCAACCTTTTTTAAGAATATCCATCATGTGCTTAACTTTCAAATGAAATACCCTCGCAATGGCATCGTGTCTATCATAAGATTTTTGTCCTTGTCTCAAGACATCTTTGATTTCTGACCATTTAGGATTGCACGTGACTGCAATCCTTAAAAAAAAGTCGTGCAAGTAGGGACGTCCAAAACATCTTACGTGTGTCATAGCCTCTTCAGTTCTTTCATTTGTATGTAGTTCGTTCTTTTGTATGTAGCGAGGTCCTCCAGTAAACTATGATTGTCTTGCGTGTGTGCAACTCTGTAAAAAGTCGCAATTTTAGTACTTTTCAAAATCCTGCTATGTTTTGGAACTAAACTACACTTTCACCAACCGTGGAGTTCCACACTAATTTATTTCTAACCCTAAATATGTACGTTTTCTATTGTCGACATGTACGAAATTTCACATAAAGAGCCCCTTCGCCAAATCTTGGTAATCCTCTGTCAGCACTTCAATATAAAATTATTTGGTATTTTTCCATTCCGCATACGCAAATCTCACCAAGTAAACTTGATTGGTGATAATACACAGTTCGAAGGTGTGTAAATTTATGGAGTACCTCTCCCCAGAGTGGGAGATACCTCCACATCAGAGCTATTAAATATGAGAAAATTAAGAGAGTTCCATAAGATTTGCTAAAAGGTAGGAAGAGAAACTACGGTCAACATTAGAGAAAAGGAAAGTCCTTCGATTCCGTTCGAACATAAATTAAATTTAGAAAAATATGTTAGTTGACAAAATTGAGGGTCGGAAGGTTTGGATGTCAATTTGTGACCTAATTCGCGCGGAATGAAGTCAATAAAAGCAATTTGGAAGAGGAAGGAGCGATATTTTAATGATTTGGCGGATTCTTTTCCGTCCAGGATTTAGAATTTTGAATATCTGGGGTTTAAAGAAATGCATGTCTAGCAGCAATTAGAGAAAGGCTGATAGACTGGTTTGATTAAGATAGATTTAATTTGGAATAATTAATTTAAGAATTAAATTAAAAAAATTTAAAAAAAAATTAAATTAAAATTTTTAGAAGTGAACAACAGTGCTAGTGGGTACCCAGGGAACACCACTAGTTTGTTGTACGGGGTTTGTGATCCAAATGAGGTATTGAGGTTGCAACGTGTGAGCTCTTTTGATGGTAAGGAAATTATTGAACGTTTGTTCGAGTAGAGCTCTGGGGTGTTTGACGGCTGCCTTACGCCTAGGACGGATTTTGTAGTTTGGTTGCGACCTCAATAGCGCATTGGGGTGGCTTGGTAGTTTTTGAAATAAGTTTTTAGATTGCCTTTTAATGAAAGTCATAATTGATTCTATTTTAAGATCCCTATAGATGACTTCATTCCAAACAAACCAGGGAGCGTTTACAATTTTCCTAATATAGGAGTTGGTTGCAATGTGCAATTTCTTAAGGGGAATCATGGCGCTAGCTCCCCAGATTTGGGATGCGTACGTCATGACCGGTCTTACAATGGTTTTGTAAAGCAAAACTTTGTGTCTGATCGCCAAAGTACTCTTTCGAGCAATGAGTTTGTTAATCTGGAATTGAGTCGCTCGCCCTTTAACACAAGTGTGCTCAATTTGTTTTGAAAAAGTTAATTTGGAATCCAGAATGCACCCTAGATACTTGTAATGTAGTACCCAGGGCACTGGTTGGTCGAAAATTTTTAGTGTTGCTAGGTTTGGAGGTCTCTGTCTCCTCGTGAACAAGATGGCTGCACTTTTGGACGCATTAACTTTGATTTTCCAGTTCATGAGCCAGAGCTCAAGCTGGGAGATGTGTTGTTGGAGATAGGAGATGACGACGGGTATGCTCCTGTTTTGTGTCAGCACAGCAGTGTCATCAGCAAAGAGAGCTAATTGCGTATTAGTAGTCTGTGGTATGTCATTGACATACAAATTGAAGAGGGTGGGGCCAAGCAGACTTCCTTGAGGGACAGATGATTTGATTGGTCGAGCAATGGAGAGGATGTGTGCTATCCGAACTCGAAAAATTCGGTTCGAAAGATAGCAGTGATAATACACAGTATACATAGAAAAAAATATATTCCGTTTGGCGTCGGTCATGTCATTTTTGGCGATAAAGTCGCCAAAAATTACATAATCGACGGATAAGAGTAGATTAACGAATGAAAATTACATTTTGGATGACTTCCGAAAAACCTGTTCTTAGTGAGCGTCTACATCGATAAATGAGTAACTATGCTAAATTTCAAGTCAATCGGTTGTATAGTCTTTGAGATCTCGTGATGAGTCAGTCAGTGGTATTTCGCTTATATATATATAGATATCTTTCTTTTCAATTTTATTTACGTTTAGCTTTAATACATTCACTTAAATAATATATATATTTATCTTTCATTTGCTTTAATTTTAATTGCATGTAGCTTATATTATTGCCCATTTCAATATTTCATCTATTACTTTATTTTTAATATTTAATCGAGGAATGAATTTTTTAAAACAGTTAGCACCTTGGGTGACTAAATCTGTTCATAGTAAAATTTTGCATATAACTCTTTTATTACTTTGCTTTTTCAATATTGCTCTTTTGTACATTTCCCGAATTTCATTCAATTCCTCTGAGAATTCAAGAAAAATTTATAGAAGGTCATATTAATTTTTTAAATCGTGGTTTCAATTCAACATTTAACATTAAATTTTGATAACAGATTTAATGTATCGAAAATGAATAGACTTCTGAAGATTTTATTTGAATTATTTCTTTGTAAAAATATACGTAATATAATTATTCGTTAATACGCATAACTGTATTTAATAATAAAAACCTGTTTTTAAAATATAAGAAAATAACTTAATTTAAAAATTGCGTTTTAATATTAAAATAAAATTGTTTAAACATTTGTTTCTGTTTCTTTTAAAAAATACTAAATAAAAATAGTTCTTTATCGTAAAATTCATGATTATTTATTCCAGATACCCAAACTTGGATATTATGCAAATGATTCTGAAGATGAAGTTCGCAGAGCCTTATTGCAAATATATCTTCACAATATCAGTCATGATGGGTCTGATCTCTGGAGTTGGACGGAACCATTTAACACTTGGAATGAAGAAAGGAAAATGTAGTTAATATTTCTAACTAATATATATATAAATCTGTTTTGGAATAGAATTGATTGATATACTTCTAAATTTAATAGATAACAATAACTTATTCCAGTAATTGTAATATTCAACTACGTAAAATATTGAGCGGCATCGCATTTTGCCAACTATGAATTACAAATAGTATTCAAAATTACTTAACAATATAACTTACCTTTTGTCTTCATTTTGCTAAGAAAGCAACACAGCAGTAAGTTACGAGAAAGCAGCTAAAATAGAATTGTAAGAGCATTATATGTATTGAGTGTAAATATTTGGAATTAGCTGTAATCATTCTCTTAAGAAGTGGTGATTTATTCAGCATATTTTATTGCATAGAAATGTGCGTTTTCTTCCTAATAGAAGGCGAAACGTTAAAGTTTGTCCTGATCTTGGGAAAATATCTTGATGAACTTTGTGATATTCGCTAACTTCTCATGTGCTGATGTTTTTCATGATAAAACATTTCTGGTATTTGTTCTAATTAATATTTGTAGCTCTTATGTATTGAAATGATCTAGTTATGCAAATTAAGCGTCATTGTTTCACCTTCATATGCCTAACGTGTTTGACCTTCATGGTCGTTATATGCCTTTGTGTTTCCTTTCAGTAAATGCTTTCTATCACAAAGGAAATGTTACATATTTTTTTAAAAATAAATGTATGTTTTCATTTACACAAGGAAATGCCCTTTTGTTTGTTGTTTCATATTTTTAGAAATATTATGTAGAATCCTCTAACCACAATCATCCAGTTATGTTTTATAGAATAAGATTGCAGTGACTATTTTTCCATTTTTCGATATTAAAGGAATTCAAATATCTAGAAATGAAATGAACTTTGGAAATTTCGGTTAGAGTTTTGTTATTTTATGACGAGATTTTATTTCTTAAAACCATCGATGTAAAAAGACACTAAAGAATTGAATACATTATTCAAACTTTATTCCTCCCCGAGGCATAAAAACATAACATTTTATATATACTCATACAAATTAGCGACTGTAATCAATGATTTTCTTTTTCTATTTTGTAGCAAAGTAAAAACAACTTTTACTTTCTATGCTGGAAGATCTGATTATATAACTTGCTATTCAGCGAATCTTCATATTAATAGCAGCGATGAAATCGAGACCACACAATCTTGTAAGTATAATTACATCTTGTAAGTTAAATTTAATGTCTTCTTACAATTTTCGACGCAAATTTAAATCACATGTTGTCTTTTATTCAATTATAAGAGTTTGATCTAAAAGTAATTAAAGTTTAAAAAGAGATGGAACTAAAATGTAGTCGTTTTACAATTATTCCTGAAGAAATCAGAAATAATAATTTTTATAACGACTAATATTCTTTTTACCACGATGTTTAATTGCCTATTGAACCACCATTTTTGTCAGATAAGGCTTCATCTGGTCTTAATCATTCACGTTTACGTCTACTAGCTATTAAAATTTCGAGCGTGTAAGGTTAAAACAATGTATCATCTGATTTTACGCATACATATTAATGTGTTTATCGAAACGTAATAAAATTTAGTGAAAAAAATGGAGATGTTTCCAATTTTTTTTAATTGCTCTTTCTTTCTTCTGAAGAAATTTTTTGTCTGCAATTAGATGGTAAGTTTGTAATTTGTCAGTAAGTTTTCAAACATTTAAGAAGATTTTTTTTAAAATTAATTTTTCTCAAAAACAGTTTTCAACAAACCGAATAAAAAAAGCAATGCATTTACTATGTAAACATCTTTAGACCTTGTGAATCTTTCTCCCTAGATGGGACTTCTGGAACTTCTTTTCTGAAGCTATTCCTGCCTAGCGTTGAAGAAGAAGATACAATGTATCCTTGGACAGTCCCAAGGATACTCTTTGCCATCCACTCTCCTTTTGTTCCAGTTTCTCCATTTTACGAAGGAGAGTTTTTACATTCAGGTCACATGTACCTTATAAATATCCAGATGGTAAGTATACTTTTATATACCTATGCTTTTTCATTTTATACGAACAACGTTGACTGCTGTTGCAACAATCTGTATCTTCTAAATGATTTTAGATAACTTTTGAACCTTGTGTAATAAGCAGGTTTAATCACTACATTTTATGATATTTATTTGTACAATTTCTGATACGTTTGAATCTATTTCTGTTTCTCTGCAATTTTGTTTTTAAATTGGTTTTAAAAACAGTATTTCTATGTAAAAAAACAAAACATGGCATTTTTTATTCTAAAAATGTAACTGTTTTTGTAAATAAAAATGTAAATGTAAATGTAATAAACTAAAAATGTAAATGTAAATGTTTTTATTCTAAAAATGTAAAATTTCTCTGACACTGTTATTGGATATGCCTTGTAAATATCTTTTTATTTTTCTAATTTTTATTGAACGATTGAGGATATTCGGCTAAACTTGAATTAATTTCAAATTGTTACCCATAAATTGAAGGAATTTTTTTTAAAAAGAGAAAGCCGGGGTTAAATAGTTAGATTTTAGATTCCCTTTGCAATTTAATCAAACTATATCAATTTTGACGTTAAATTTTAAATATTTTAAATGATAATTAATTTATTAAGCGTAAATGTGCCAAACATTTCATCTGAGATAAAACTCATACCTTTTATATTCAAAGCACAGTTTTTATAATTAACTATGGATTTAAAAAAATCTAATAATAATATGAAATAATGTAAATTATTAATAAGATTTAAGTAATGGAATTATTTCTAAATATTTTCGTCCAACAAAATGGAAGTTTACGAACTATCAATTTAACTTCTTAAGTTGTTTTCTTACTTTGAAATTGTTATCACTAAATAGTAGCATGCAATAAAAACTCTTGATTTCTACTACCTCAAACATTTTTATTTCAAACATGTAATATATGTGTAATACTGATCATTAAGCTAAATTACTCTGGTTACTCCTTCTTTTTCAAAATTAAAATGAATAACTCATAGGAAGTGCAATGTCACCGAATAGATAATTAAATACAGCTGAATTGATTTTTTTTATTTCATAAATAATCAATGAATTATTTTGTTATTATTATACAGTTAATTTGTTCACCTTCAGGAATTCTTTTATTTGTACCTCAGAAGTGAAAGCAATTAAAACAATATAGTGTTCCTATAATTATTCTAATTTTACACGGTATTAAATTATTTTTCAAAGCCTATATGCTTAAGTATCCCTTACATATAACCTCATTTTTGTAGATATTTCCAATACGTCTGTTGAAGCGATTTCTAAAAATCGAATAATCTTTTACAAACTTCTGTTTCTAATAACTATTATCTTTCGAAGCTTCAAACATCGGCAATGTTAAGCGTGCTGTTATGTGGACCAGTTTTGAATTATTTTTTTAAATTTTTATTCAATGTTTAGTTTAAATCTTTAACTGGATATTCTTTTATAAAATATTTTAAAAATTTATTTTCTCGATGAAAAATGCAATGGCAGTATAGGAAAAATTTGAGTATTGTGTAGGCAAATGTAGTGGCATAAAATATGAAAAATGCATTGCTAATATTCGAATTTAATTCTACCTCACATTTAAGTTAAAGAAACTCTAAGAATAGCTACTTCGACATGAAAAAAGAAAACTGCGAGATATTATGCATCCAAAATGTAGGGAAAAAAGTTAAAGAATATTTTAATGATATGAGTTCCCTATGAAACATATTCAAAGGATTTTGAAATAAATATTTGAAATTTAACGGTATATCTTCAAATATTCATGATGAGAGCTCTTGTGTACTTTTCTAAAAATAATTTTTTATTATTGCTTAAGGTTCAATGTCTAACTGTACAAGTATACATATTACTCTTCAGTTACATAAAGATTTTTCGGGTGTTATCGTTTCGGAAAGAAAACTCTTAACAAAATCAAGTAAAAACAGTGCAATATTCTTCTATGAATTTAATCGAAACATTTTCCAACACGTTGGGAAAACATCTGAAAGAATAAAGTCCAAAAAATTTGCAATATTTTCAATGCTTATCGTAAGCTACAATCATAATACTTATACATGATTCAGTAAATTTAAAGGAACTGATAAAGAGTTTTATCAATAATTTTTATATGGGAAACCATTCTCTTAACACCGTTTAAACTTTTTAATTCAATAAATAATTAATTATTCTAAAACGATTTTTTTTACAGATAACTGATTTCTATGTAATAAAATAGCGTCATAAAAGATGCAGCATAATAAATTTTAAATTACTTCGATATTGGAAAAGAAAAATCGATTATTAGATTCGTAATTGAAAGAACGAGTTTTATCTTGTCTAATTAAGGAAGTTACGTTTTAAAGTCGCTAAAAATAAAAACCCTTAATAACATTCTAAATTATATTTATAATTGTATAAAATTAATTATTTATGAAATTAATATATATATATATATATATCTTCTTATCATATATATTATAAACTGTTCACTCACTAACTACTACTAAAACTAGCTACTACTAATCATCATCACCTCAGATTTCAGTTCACGGTTGTCCTTAGACAAAAAACACATCGGGTTGTATAACAACAACAATATTTATTACATTACTTGCTACCGCTCGTTTACAACAGCTCCTCTCGGAGATTCGGTCAGGTCCCGTCTGAGGGGATCGTGTGACATCACACTCTCTCCCTTTACAAAATGAACGCCCTCTAGAGGCAGGCTCTAAGTAGGAAAGTTAACATATAATTACTGAAATCTAAATTGTTTTAAAGGCTAAATAAATATTTAGCAAATACCTGGAAAAAATATTCCAACCAAGAACGAATTTAAACATTTAAGCAATTATTTTTAAAACGAATGAACGATTAATTTTAAAATTCTATACAGAATACCTACAGAATGTTGCCAATAGTTTACATTGCTAATATCTTTATAATCCATTGCAAAATTGCACCCATATTCGGAAAAAAAATTGAAATGTAATATTATGTAAAATAAATAATAAAAAGAAAAAGCTATTATAATTCTTTCTTTCTATTTGGAAGATTACTGAGGACAACTAATAGATTTTTTTAAAAACATAATCACACACACACAAAACTAAAAATAAACTGAAATTCAAGAAATTAAAAACCTGACTTTTGAAATATTTTTCAAAAATTCAAAATATTTTTTTTGAAAAAACTCGAAAAGTGAAGAATAATAGTTATATTAAATATTGTAACAGGATTAACACTGTTACATAGGATTATACTAGACTTATAGACCTAAATATTTTCATAAACAAACATATTAAAAATGGTTATTTTACCAAAAATATAAATTAGAAAAAGTTATGAAAACTCAAAGTTGAAAAGTAAAATTAAAAAGAACACACACAAAATGCCAAAAAAATCTTTAAAAGCCTCAAAAAAAAATTAAGAGGAAGATCAGAATTTTCCAAGTATAACACTCCACGTGTATTAATAATACATACAGAAATACAAAAAAAAAAATGAAAATAAATTTAATAATTTACATAACAGAAACTAATAAATTTTGGAAAAAAAATTGACTCACATTTAATACTCTTGAATGCTTCTTTAGAAATCATAAAAGTGAATGAAAAAGCACAAAAAGGAGTCAATAAATGACTTGATACAAAGCACCATACATCAAAAAGTGCTAAGCAAGTTTCGTCCATTTTCCCATTGAAGAACAGAAAAATGTAAACGCTGCTAAAATGCCAACACTGAACTCTATAAAGAACAATTTTTAAATGTCGCCAAAATGTCAACACTTAACTCTAGAAAGCAATTGAAAAGTCGAAAGCCAGATATATATATATAATGAAATATATATAATCCTGAAAAAACAGGTTTTGCTTTTTTTGGAGCAGATTCCTTCCCTTTGCAGTCCACTGTTTTTGATTAAACTTTTATTTCAGGTATATAATGGTGTATCTAGAGTTCATGTATATAAATTCATGTATATGTGGAGTATATTATACAAATATATTAAAAATGTATTTGTATGTATTATTATACAAATATATTTTTAATATAAGTATAAATTATTATATAAATATATTATTTTGAATATAAAAATTCTTCATAAAAGTACCATTAAAAAGGTTAGTTACGGTTAAAGATACAGTAAGTAGTAGTTAAATACCTTTTCAGTATTTATTATTACATTGATTCATTGATTGAAACGCTTTTAAAATTGATTCCGATTTGAATCATGTGTGAAATATTTAGAAAATTTTTATTACCGCTTTGTATAATTAAGAAATTCATAATTTTAAAGATTTCCCTTAAGTAAATCCCTGCATCAACAGTTTAGTTTTCTTATTATGCGCAGTGCTACGATCAAACAGTAGCTGGAAGTTGTTGCTTTCCCCCCCGAGTAGCTTCTGAAAATGTCCAACTTTTCTGTCGGTGATACGGAAAATTCGCTCGATTTTAAAAGATAGTCCTTAAAGAATTATTTGAGTTTTCTTTATGTAATATTTATAACAGTTGTAACTGTTACTTTCAAACAATTCAGTAAATGATAAGTATTAGGAATGTTAGTTTGTAAAATATTAAATTAAAATATCTAAATAAATATATGCAATTTAAAATTTTATGAAGCGAGCAATTCATATATTTACTTAAAACTCTTTTTGAGTATGATATACTTTAAAACATGAAATTATTCATCATATATATATCATTATAAAACTAATTCATACAGAATTATCTAGTTTTCACTTTTGAGACCTTTCAGTAACAAATTGCCGCCCAATTACGTAAGAAAAATAACTAGATTAACAACAATTAGATCGGTAACATTTCCCCTTATTACTCAAAAAAAAAAAAAAAATTATGGCACCTATAGTGCCATCTGTATGCCATCAAATTAAGTAAATTTTATCAAAAGGTATAATTCTCAACTCTTCAGAGCTCATTGGGAAATGTCTCGCTACGCGAGTAGGGCTCGACTGCTACATTTGGTTGGAAATATTTCCGACTCATTTGGGTGCCCTATTCGAATGCGTGCTGGGCTCGTTCATAGCGATCAAAGTGTTCAGACCAAGCAAATAAATAAATCAAGTAAATATGAATACTTAATTAGAAAAACAAAATATAACGTTTTTCGGTGAAGATATTGGTGAAAATTCTTCAACAATAAATATTATAGGTACCACGCAGACTATGAAAATCATTTTCTTTCTCCAACCTTACAAATTAGCTTTGTGAGATTGATCAGGTTGATCCAGATAGTGGGACGGATATCAATTTGTTACTTCAATATCTAGATCTTTACTATTTATAAATCAACAAAAACGACAAGGGGAAAGTTAAAAAAATATTTACGAATCTTTCAGTAGAATAGCCGTAACCGAAGACGAGAGTGTGAATAATTGTTCGAGAAAATGGATAAAACTACAAAGATGAAGATTGGAAATATACCAAACGAACGAACAAGTGAGAAGATAAAACCTCTTGTACCTTCATCTTTTCAACTTTCATTAAGGATAAAGAATCCTTATAATTCTTTTAGGCCTTTTTATCCTTCTCAAAACTTTAGAACTGGAGATCAACCGATACAAGATTTTGGTGATAATTAAGAGATATGGAAAGGACTTCTCACTAATAAACAAAAAAATATAGTCGCAGTCGTATAGTAAAAAAGATATACAATACCACTTGTAATCTTGTCGATTTTGAGAAAACCAATATAAAATGAATGACCATCATTGGGCTCAAATTTGTCAATTCAAGAATTAATCTAGAAATCAAAAGCTACCCAATTTCAGCCATACTGAGATCCAAAAAGTGAATTAAAATAAATTCCCAACATAAAACTGTTACAAGTATCCGGTTACATAAAAACAGGAAATCACGAAAATATAACCAATCATGATATTTTTCTAAGGTATTCGAGTATGTTATTGAGACAGGATCTCCATATCAATAGTAAATCTGAAAATTAGTTAAACAATTCTGATTAAAGACACAATTCACTAATAAAAATAAAATTCACTAATAAAGGTCATCGTAAGACAAACTGAAGGGACAGTTTGGATGAAGTTTTGAAGTTAAAAATGTGAGGTAGTTTAACCTTATTTATATTAATGCCAATTTTCTTATGCAATGATATAATTCTATAAGAAATTTCTTTCTAACTATTTCTTGCAACAGTAAGAGAATAATTATTCTCCAGATGCTTATTAAGTAGCTTATTGTAAAATTTTTCGTAAATAATAGCATCATTATTAGGTACTTTAATAATGTAACCTGTTAAAAAGATGTATTGGAGAGTTATAATAAAATTTTTAAGTCTTCCAAATAAATATCATCATCCACTTTTTTAACACATCAATCAATAACTCCCGAGACTAACCCAGAGATGGCGCTCGTAGTAAACCAGTAACCAGGTCTTTCTAGAGTACGAACCTTTGCTTGAAACGTGTCAAAATTTTAAGTCGATCGGACCAGAAA
>BMAW01057528.1:0-36820 GCA_019974015.1 Nephila pilipes | reverse complement strand
TTTCTTGCGAGTATCACAAACATAAAGCCTTTCCTTGGTATGGATGCGCAAATGTGTTTTTAAATGACTCCTTTGAGTGAATTATTTCTTACAGAATTCACAAGTGTAAGAGGCTTCGTTTGTATGAAGAAGCAAGTGATCATTTAAGTGACCCCTTAGAGAAAATGGCTTATTACACATTTCGCAAACATAAGGCTTTTCTTTGGTGTGTATCCGTCAATGACGTCTAAACACACTACTGTCACTGCACGCGTAGTAGCAAATTTCACAAACATATGGCTTTTCTTTCGTATGAAAACGCATATGTGATTTCAAACCACTTCTAGTCGAAAATCCCTTTTGGCAAACGTCACAAACATAAGGTTTCTCTTTCGTGTGAGTACGTAAATGTACATTTAAGGAATAATTTTGATAGAAAGCTCTTTTGCAAATAGAGCAAGGATATAATTTCTTATTTGAATGAATTAAGAAATGTCTGCTTAAATGAATTTTTTGAGAAAAAGATTTGGAGCAAATTTTGCAAGTATGCACTCTCTGCCGTGCACGAATACATCGATGTCGTGTTAGTCTATGCATTGAACTTTTTGCATGCATCGCAAGTAAGAAATTTTTCTTTGAAATCAGTTGCTAAGTGCCTTTTTAAACCTTCCTTTAGAGAAAATGTCATTTGACAGAACTGACATTCATTCATTTTCTTGTCCATTCTGATGAAGCATAAGCGATATCAGCAAAGACTTTTCACCTAAACTCTAATCACTAGACTTACAATGTTCAATAACTTTCACCAATATCCGTTAGTTTCATTTAAAGACTTAAGCGATTTGAAAACCGACGAGGAATCAGCATATAACTAATCGGCGGCATTCATTAGTAAGTGTATACTGATGAAATGTCTCAATCTAACCATAAAACGAAATGAATTTAACACATACGTTACTTATCATACAATGACGTCATATGGTTTAATCAAACATTACACAAAATGCATCAGTGACATTTGTTTTTTGCACTCATGCAGAGGCCGTGTTTGACTTTGATGTACAAACAACATTGAGTTATAGTAGATAACTACATTTGATCAATATGTGAAATATATTTAAAAAGGAGTTAGATGTTGGTATAAAAAATGTATTAATGAAAATAATGTATACAGTCCTAAGAATAATGCATAGATAAAATGAACCTTTCCTTAAGGATATGTTGAAAGCGAAGGTAGCCGTTTTAAGGTTATAACTTACAGGAGATATAAAAATGTAGAAAAATGGAAATTTTAAAATTTATTGTGGTCTTTTTTATTATATCAGGTACTATTTCTCTAAATTCTTCCATTGTTTTCTAAAGTTTTAGAAATTACCACCTTACCTAAATCACATCCGAATGCATGTATTTAAGTGCCTGGTTTAGAAAGTATTCATTTAAAACTTCTTAAAAGATAATTCAACACTGTCAATCATTCATTGATAATTGTAATAAACACACGATTTGAAAATGTTAAAATTGCACCAAAAAGATATTGCTACCGAAAAATTATTTTTTTGATATGGCCATATCGATGTTTGCCTTCATGATGGAATTCAGAGGATTCGCGCCCGTTCCTAATGAAACAAATTATGCGGAAAAATTGTAATCAGTATTTTTTAGAATATAACTTATATAAAATAAAATATATAAAAACATAATGTTTATTACTTATAGAGAAAATAAATGAAAAAAAATTCTCTAAATTCTAAAACACTCATTTTTGCCAATATACAATACAATTTACATGTACAAATTAATTTGTTACTATGTTTTGAAATAATTTTTAGGACAATAAATTAATTTGTTTAATATAATTTGTTCGCAACTTTAAATAACTCATACATTAGGTAAAAATATAACAATATATTAATGATGAAATTAAAAAGAATACTTTTTTGCTATTCTCGATACTGTATCATATGTAATTTTTGTGATATTTGATGATTAAATGTTTGTTAATGTCACTCATAGAAACAATGCTGATGCTATTATCGATCATGTTCATAATGTTGGAAAGGACACCTCAATCTCCTAGCTGTCATACCTCACCAACATACGGTCTTACAGCCTCGAAATTCTAAACGTACAGCATCCTGCTACATGGCAGTTTGCCTTGGGAAATACAGAATCCAACTCGAGACTGGAACGAAAGATATTTGCATACGAAATCAGGACCATAAATACTCAGCTGCCGCACACCAAATTTAATTAGAGAACCATATTTTTATACATATAAAAAGTTCGAAATGAAATTGATGCTAGTTTTCCAATACATTTGTATTTTCTTATAATAATCTATTTGAAAATTTGTTACATTTATCCTCCGGAAAACTATAATATTCATCACGGATACTTTTTAATGGAATTGGAAATCGATATCATTCCTCCGGATGAACATTTTCAGTTATCGATTCTGAAAAAAGTGTGATCACCTATGTAATGTAAGAAAATTACCTGGAGTTTGGAAGATGATTTTATTACGATATTTATAGTCGGAATGCAAGATTTGTTTCTTTAACATACTTAGCATGTGTAATCAATTACTACTTCATGCACTCAAAACCGATCGTTGAAAAGAAAATTTTTCCGCATGAAGTACACTGACTGATTTATGAATAAAAATTAACAAATCTTGAAATTCCCGTAAAAATAAATTTGACACATTAAGATATTTTTAGTATTGTATAAAAAATGTTATTATGTAAGGAGCTCTGATAAAATGCTCTTTATTTTCAGTTCTTGATTGATCGTATTTAGAAGCAAAATTAAGGGTATGGGTGACAGAATTCGAAATTTAGAGCCTCGTTCAACTGACCAGGATCGCTCTTCAGATAACAACTTGCACACCAAACGTTATCGCCACTTGAATGAAGGTGGTGAAGTCTCGGGAAATTCAATGTGCATCAGCCCCGATACAGGCGATTCTTTTAAGACATCAGGCTTTGCACCCATGACTATTTTGAAAAAACGACGGCCTCAAGATCGATATCATGACATCTCAAATAAATGTAAGCCACGTGGTCAACCGGAATGATAGTTGTATTAAGATGAAGCATTCAATTCAAAATAATTTTACGTTTAATTTTAACTTTTTTTTTAACAATTATTTGCGCACAATTTTTTTAAATGCGTAAGCTTTTGAAGGAAATAATCATTCACATATTTGCAGTTATAGCGAAAATTAAACAATATATTAATAAAAATAATAAATTTTATCTGCATCTATGTATATAATGTATATTTAACCTTTTCATTGATATTTTACAGATGTCACGAAATAAAGTGTTGAAAAATTAAATATTTTTTTGAAAATACCAAAAACAAATTTCGATGGCCAAAATAAATTTAATAAAATGCTAAAAATAAATGTGAAATAGCTCTGTTATCATACGTGTTAAATAATTCTTGTAACATATATTCTCATTTAAAAAAATAAACATTTCCCTTGATTTTCTTTCATAGGTTCATGAACAGACATTTTAATGTTATATCACAGTCAGAGTAATTAAGGAAGTTGAATATTTGAAATACATAACTAGAAAATTACATTTATAAATACACAATTTGAAGAAAAAACAATGATTTCCGAAAACGTGGTGGCGATTTCACGAAAGGCATTGTTTCCGTCTTCATTCGAGTCCTGGTGTGATTGAAGACTTTTTGTATAGAGGGACAAATACAGGATAAATTTGTCGAGACGAAATGTCCTGACTTTGGAATGCTGTTACAGCTTTGAAAATAGGGTGTCTGCTCAGATGCCTAATTCGTCCCTTGACCGTGGTAAAAAATTAGTAGATATGTGGTCAAAAACTTTCATGTCGCTTCTAAGTGCGACGTTAATAAAATTAACCAATAAAATTATTAAAAAAATCAAGACATAAAAGGGTGCGAAGACTGTTAAATTCTAAGTGTCAAAAGAACAAAAAATATCTATATTTAAAGATGGAAATGTGTTAAAATATAATGCAACTTAAAAGGCAATTTAAGCAAAATTATTTTTTATCGGCTTTTATTTCCAGTCATCAAGTGTTTTGTTGAGCTAAACAACTTAAGTCTTCTCAGTAGTCTTCATTTTGTCAACATTTTGTTTTCTCAAAAGACTTTTTTTTTTTGTAATCGAAACACACCTTTCGATTTCAGTTATGCTTCAATACTACAGGGTGATCAGTTTAAAAGAGTACTCGTTTGTTTTTACATTATCCATATCTATAATATATATAGCAAAACTTTCAACATCCTTACTTATTTAATAAGTCTTTATTTAAGGAGCGGGTATCGTTCCTTTTTTCACTTTCTGAATGCAAGAAAACTCGTTTTTCAAACATAAATTCACGTGAACATCATTAGTAATTTTTAATCCAGCTCTTCGCAAATGATTTGAGTAAATCGTTTGCTACGTTCAATGTTTTTATTTATTTATTTTTATTATGAAAGCTTATTTCGTAAGATTATAAATGGTAACCATAAAAATTGTCTGCATGAACTAATTCAGTGATTTTAATGATTTCTGGAGCGTACCTGAATATAATCCAATGATTTATTGCTTCACTGGAGATACAGGATAGTTACTGCTGGTTTCACCAAGACGGAGCCACCCGATATACGTCAAACCTAGCAATGAAAGTGCTTAAATAATTCTTTGATGAACTTTTAATTTCAATAGGCCTCTGGCCGCCATGATCACGAGACCTCACCACGTTAGATTTTTTTTTTGTGAGGATATCTCAAAGATAGGGATTTCCAGAGAATTCCTGGAAACATTTGTGAATTAAAACAAATCACAACTGAAGAAATCTCGTCAATAATCCAAAAATATTGCCAAATGTGTAAAAAAAAAATGGTTCGTCATGTTCATGTTTGTATTCATAATGGTGGAGAGATTTTTCAACATTTGCTGTAAGGAATGATAAGGTAAAGAATTTGAATTAAATTATGTTTTTCAAAAATAAAATTGTCACAGGAATTAGTAACATTGATGTCTCTGTTTGTGTTTTACCTCAAAGATAAATTTGTATCAGTCCAACAGTGTTAGAAAATGTCTCCCACACTTAAACAAGGTTCACAAAATCCTACTTTAGTGTTAGATTAGTTGCTACATCCGTCAGAGTTTAAGGTAATAAGAGAAACCGATGGATACTTTTTTAAATCGATGCAGTTTAACATCGAAAAAAATATTAATGGTGTAACAACAACTGATATTACAATTAAAAATCCTGAACTTCAAACGAAATACATAATTTCTAATCCTATGGCTACTTATATTTTACAGATGTCAGTAATAATTTCAAAAGCAACCTCTTAAAATTCCTTATAGAAGTGGGTTTCGATTTTATTTTAAATCTGGAAATACATTGCACAAGCGTTTCCTTGGCGTGGAAACTGTACGCGGAAGCAACAGGAATGTGTTTATTGTAAAAGTGGAAAAACATTTTGAAAAAAAAAAGGATATTAAAATTATTTAAAGTCTTCAAAATATATAACTCTACAAATTTGATGCGATTCTCAAAAATGATGTTGAAATAAAGTTTATAATCACCTGTTTTTTAAATTAATAGATTTAAAACAAATATTCCACAAAAATAATTTCTTGTCCTGATTTTATTTCTATATCTCACATCAAAATGTTGTTAAATTATATTTGAGTTGAATAATTAAGCTTTAAATTAAATATTGTATATATATATATATATATATATATATATATATATATTTATATATATTAAACTATAATTAATTAAATTCCACTCTAAACTTCGAGTGGTTTTGTCCTCGTCACTTGACCGAGGCTCAAATTTACGAAGTCTATTCGACAATAACACTCGTTTTGCTTCTATTTGTATCATTACGAGTATTAAACAATCCTTTATTAGAAGTTAGGGAAATTCTCGAACAAAAACAAACGGAAAGCGCTCTGAAGCAGAAGATATAAATTTGGGATTTTTCCTTTTAGCGAGTTTGCCATATCAAATTTATCACAGAGCTTTGAAATTTTCTGCAATTTGAAATAAATGTGCTTCAAGTGACGGAGAAAGAATAAATTTATCTCCTTCCTTATGCAATACATTAGTATGATGATGTGTTTATACATCCTTTCTTACACGGTATGCTTACTCTGAACTTCCCTGTCTTACACTTCTCATTCTTTGTCTTTATTTTACAATCCTTTGACCCGGTTGATCTCGATAGCCGAATAGTCATAATCACGAGCTGTAAGCTGAAGCTATTTCAGCCCAGTCGTCGGCTCGAATCCAGGTAATTGGAAGAAATGATGTCACAGAACGGTAGCAGTACCGCAACATAAACATAATCATGGTCAAAAGAAACATTTCGAATGTAGATTTTCATGCTATATTTCACATTTCGTGTTAAACCATCTCCTTTTGTTTTAATTAAATAAAATTGTTAAATTCTTAACTGAAGATACTATAGATGTATATAGAGTAAATAAGAGATTTATACTGAGCACTTTGGAAGTGTTTATCGATGTTTACATTAAATATAGATAGGATTTAAATTTATCAGAACAGTCACTTAGCGATGCTAAACTAAAATGTGCTTCATTAAAACAAAAATTTTTCGTTATTTTAATGCATTCATTACAGAAGTAAAAAAAATCGACCTCTTTAAAACTCAATCATTGTGGTTAACTTTCCCCCTCACTAGTCTGATGAATCTTTCTTTAACTAGAGAATCTATCATTAACATATCGGAATACTTTTCTTGAATCGGCTGCATTAATTGATTCATAATGAACTATAGAAGTTTAATGTCATTACAGAAAATCGATTCGGGAGTTACAAATTAGCTTTCGGTTCACTGAAAAAAACTTTTTCCATTTGCCTATCCGAAGAACCAAGTTTTGTTAAAAATAGAATTATTTTGTAATAACAATTATAGCATATATATATATATATATATATATATATATATATAGGGATTTCATTTAAACCACTTTCTGAACACTAGTTAAGAACAAACGGTAAAATTCGAAGCGAAATATGTCACGCAGTTTTTGAAATATATGGCCCACACATACCGAACAATCATTTTTATTTATATATATTAAGACAATCCATTCATATATGAAACCTTGTTTCTTTAATAAGTTATCACAAAATACTATTTATAAGTAAAATTCAAAAATGTTATGAGTAAAAAAAGCAAAATGGGAATAGAATATATATCGGGTACATCTTTGTTTTTTATATCCCCATTTATAACATAAGAATAATATAGCATCCGTTCGAAAACATCTGCTTTTATTCTAAATCAAAGCAGATGTTCGTGACTGAGCAAACAAAGGCTTAGGAATCAAATATTTATGTAAGGTAACAATTACTTAAATTCCACTATAGTAAAGAATTTAGGTACAGTTAAGCAGTCACTATCTGCTTTAAACATTCTGAAATTGCATTTAATTTATCGTTTACTTCTTTTAAATTATTGTGAATTATTCTGAATATTTTCTAGATACATATAAAATGTACGATTTACAAAATGACTCACTTAAAATAGAAGATAAAAAAATTAAAAGAAAAGAATTATATAATTTAACTTTCTCTAATACGAAACACATAGGAATTTTTTTTACTATGATTTTTAAAATTGGAATGAGAGATCAATAACCAATTATGTGTTATATGTGTATTATGTGATATGAAAATAGAAGTAAAGTGAATTGAATTAGAGTTTCGGATATATAAATGAAGTAGAATTGAATGGAAAATAAAGAGAGCCAGAGAATAACGTCAGGCTCATAAATATTTGTAAGTTGCTTTAAAGCATCGAAATTAATCTTTTGGGCAGAAGCGAATCGTAGTTAAAGTACTAAAATAAGAATCAGCTGTATTTGAAAAGTGTTTGAATTGGAAAGAGTGAATTGGTAAAGTAAGATTTCACAAGGAAAATTTCCTTATTATAAATATTTACAAGCATATTGTCCATCTTTGGTGTGAATACGTAAATGATTTTTCATATCTCCTTTGGTAGAAACGTCTTTTCGGCAAATGTCACAAACATAAAGTTTTCTCATTTGTGTGAATACGTAAATGAACATTACAAACTGAACACGAATAGGATCTCTCATTTGAAAGAAAGAGTAAATGTGCATTTAATTGAAACTCATAAGAAATGATTTGTAGGAAATTTCTCAAGTGTATGCTATCTGAAGTGCACGAATACAGAGAGAGGAAGATTAAAAGTATTAATTATTTGATAAAAGGAGAAAATCTGGTTCTCAGTGACAACGTAATTTATTTCATCCGCCGAAGCAGCCGCGGTAGCCTCCTAGTGGTCACGGTAGCGTACTCATGCCTGAAGGGTTTCATCCAACCGAGTGTTAGAGTCCTGCTTCGACTAAGACACGCCACGTATCCGGAGATGATGATGTTAAAGATACTCGATATCCATTCCTACCATTTTAAGATTTTTTTTAAAAAAAAAATGAAAAAATATTTTTAAAAATCATATTTTTAAATAAAATCTTGAACTTGCTTTTATTATATTACATTGCAGTTTTTAATATTTATCCTTAGATGGTTAAAAATTCTCCATATTAATCACATTCTAGAATGAAGTCTAAAATTTCAAAACATTTTGAAACAAATTTTTTCAAATTTTTAGCTTGAGATGGGTTATTTTGTATAATTAGTAACAATTAGAAAAAAAATATAGGGATGTATCACTTCATGCATAATGATGGAACCCAACAAAGAGCACCATATATCCAAAGTCATTTGATAAATCTAGAAAAATTAATATTAGATACTTTTCAACAATTAAAAAACCGACATTAGATAATTTACATCAATAAATAACCAAACTGAAATGTTTTAACCAAATAAATTTAATATAATAATATAATAGCTTCATACTTTAAACAAGAATGTTATGTAAACAGACAAGCCTCATTCAATATCCGCATTACTCAATTTATCAATGGGAAAATAATTTTCCTAAAAAGTATTTTAAGAAATTCACACAAAAAGTTCAATAAAAACTTACTTGACATTATTTCTAACGATCGGTGAAACGTATTTCTACTTTCATAGCAGAAGTACAATACCACAATGAGAGAAATACTTAAAACATATGAAATTTTAAATTTAGTGTAATTTTTGTAGAAGTATAATTCCTTATCTGAAAATGATGGATAAAAAGTCAATTTCAATAAGATTATCGTGCTTAATAATTGTAGTTCCATGATTTTCGTACACGTCAGTATAAAATACCTACAATAAACAAAACTATTTTGTTGTTTTTCGAAGGCGTGTTCATTATTTTTAGAAAAGAAATACATCTATTTTCATGTAATAGCGTCGAGGAAGTGATATCGCAAATGTTTCCTAAATGACCCACACATCACACTATGAATGACGAATTACAAACACAGCTACATATTGCGTTATACAGACAGCAATAATACGCTCATAAACGCGGCATCACTTGAATGTTGCTAAAAATCAAAAATCAGTTGACTGTGGAAGGAGTTAGAAGAAGGCAAATAAGCGGTTTGAGACATTCTCCCAACTTTTGAGTTCTTAATTTCAATTAAAACTGAAACACTGCCTCGATGTTAGGCCTTAAAGTTCTAAACTCTGAGAATGTTTCAAACTACTTCTACAAAGAGAGTGAGAAGTTGAGCAATTTTTTCTGCTTCAGCAATTCGTCCACGAATGTCCCATGTATCAGATGTGTTGACTTCCAATACGTAAAGTATTTGGATAGATCTGATAAAGGTGACAAAATGGGTTTTAACTTCTGTGGGAGTAAGTGAGTATGGAGTTTTATGGTGCAAGAGCCGGGTCTTAAATTCTAAACTTAACAATCCATCATTGCTTTGATTATGTGAAAATTCAGCTTTGTATCTTGATTGAAACTTCTTAATTGTATTACGTTAAAAATTATTTTTTTGCTTCTTTCAATTCGGCATCTTCTAATTTTCTATTTTTATTCCATATTTCTGTTTTCTCCCTTTTTAAATTTTAACAAAATTATACGCTACTGATTATATAATTCATTAATTGTTCTTTATCGAGGCACTGTGGAGGAACTTGAGGTTGATTGGCGAGGGAACTTGTATTTTTGAATATTCGGGAAATGAAGCGGGCGACACTCGTGCTGGAACCATCCCTCTCCAAATTTCCACACCTTATCAACTTGCGACCTCGACCAGATTTAACGTGCGTCATTCCTGCTACCCCACGAGTCTTTAGTTGCATCAGGTCTAAACCCATAAATTGATGTAAACTACCATGACCAACAGGTATATCACAGCCAATCTTAAATTAAAATGTTTCTCACAAAAACCCCCATCAGATCTTAATCAAACTGATGCGACAGGTAAAGCTTTATCTATCAGTTTATTAAAACCTTTATTTCTTCTTTTATAATAAAATTAAATTTTCTGTCTAAAGTTTCAAGTATAAATTTATTTTACTTTTTTGTTTCTTTCGTTCAAGATTTCGCGTGATTTATTCATATTTTAATGTATCTTCTTCAGGCTGCGGTAGCCTTATGGCTCTGGCTGTGAACTCGTGGGTGGAGGATTTCGTTCGACCCTTGATGACACTAAAGACCCGCCACTTAGTTACACCACGGTGATGCACGTTAAATCTGTCCAGGCCGAAAGTCCTCCCGATGGCGTGGTGTGGGAGATCGGAGAGAGAGAGGTGTAAACTGAGGTGCCGTACTCGTCACTTGACCGCGGGTCAAAACTACTATGTCTGCCGCAAACAGCCCTGGTGTTGCTTCTAGTGCGACGTTAACTAAAGCAACCGACAATCTATTGTACCTTCATTTTATATGCAAATACTATACCGTACTATAAGTAATTTGAATTCAAATTTGAACATTTAACCAGAGGTGAAATTGAGTACCGTATTTGGATCAAATTAGATCGAACGTGATGAATGTACGTGATTAATTTTTTTCACTCTAATGGGAGGTTTAGCAAAAAGAAAACGTTTTTCGATACAAGAATATCTAGCTTATAAATGACAAACATTTATGCACATGGCCATGAGCTAAAAACAAAGTAGATGCAACTCCAAGAGAAGATGTCTTCTAAAACTTGAACTCTTTTCTGAATGCATGATCCAAGTTTTGTGTTAATTTTCTGCCTCGGAAAACGAAATCTTGAGATTTTCTATGTTGTTTTTAAATAATTGTACATACAGTAGTTTAAAATATGTGACTGAATAAAAATAAATTTTGAATGCTGCCTTTTGAATGAATCTCTAGATAACAAATGCTCTTAATGACTTACTTTAGGAATGGTTTAATTTTTATATTTCTAACGTTTAAACCTTTTAAGAATCATTGTAATTTCTTTAAGGCGCATACTCAATTTCTTACCAAGATGTTCGCGGACTACCATGAAATACTCATTGAAATTGTTTTCAAAATGAAAAATTAGTTATTTTAATGAACTTCACACTAGAAGCAATTCGAGGGATATTGGAGATTGACATCGTAATTTTGAACTCAGTGTTGAGTTACGAGGACGGCACTTAATCTGGCACCGCACTTCAACTTCCACACCACACAAAATGGAGGACTTCGGGCCCTGACAGGTTTAACGTGCGTCAGTCTAGGCTACACGGCAGGTCTTTTGTGCGTAAGGTTCAAACCCGCGACTCAAAGAAAACCGATAGACACGCGTCCGAAACCATGTGCACAGGGATACCGCAGCCAAGGTCATGGTTTCGGAGTAATGAGGACGACACCTGAGCGGGCACCTCCCTCATCTAACTTCCACACCACGCCACGAGAGGAATATGAGCCTCGTCATATTTAACGTGCATCAATCCCTACTACACGACGGATCTTTAGTGGCATAAAAGTTTGTTTCCATGAATCGATGATAACATTCGGCCGCGAATACGCGACAATGACTAATAGGCCACGCCGGCCAAAGGGCTCGTATGAAGCAACAAGATTAATTTAAAGTAGATAACAATGTATTACAAATTTCAGAAATTTATTTAAAAACAGAAATTATTGTTTATCTTATAAAACGTAATAATGAAAAAATTACTATTAGCCTTTTACTACTAATACATAAAGCAATTAATTCTTTCCTGAAAAAAAGAAAAAGTGAAAAGAAAGATAATCAAATTTTCGTAAGAACACAGAAAAGAGAAAAATTTTGTAAAAGGATAGTTTAATTCTTTTTTAACTGTGGGTTATTTGTTATTAGTTATACTAGATATCATCCTTCTAAATTCTTGAGTTGTTTTAAACCTAAGAGAAATTACAATTATACATAAAAAACAATGAATCAATGGAATCCAATTTCTTTCTAGAGATTGTCTTTATTTTAATATGCTTTAAATAGAAACTATAACTCGACCAAGCATTCATTCAAATATTCAAGAAACACACGATTTGAAAATATACAAATGTCGTAGATTACTTAATACTGTCAAATAATTGTCTCCATGACAGCACCATATCTATCTTTAGTTTCCTGAAGGATTTCAGAGGACTTTAATATTTATTCCAATAATAATTGTACATAAAATATTTTGTAACTATTTAGTCGTAAGTAGCGTATAGCAAATGTATAAAAATATAATATTTCATTAATCTAAAGAGAGAGAAAAAAAATGGAAAAACAAATCTTCTAAATTCCTGTAAATTCGATATACATTCACATTTTTTTATACGCAGAGAACCTAATTTCAATTCAAAATATACCATATAAAGTCAGTGCATCCCAATATTTCGATGATATTTATAGGAATTTATGAAAATGTGTTTGATGTATAAGTAAATTAACAATTCGAAGTTAATTGTTCAACATGCATAAAAAAAAAACATTAAAGAAGAATTGGAAAACTATATTCTTTTTCGCCATTTTCTTGTTGCCATACCATATTAACTTTTTGTGAAATTGATTGTGATTCAATGTTTGTAAACGTCGCTTTCACAAGCAGCGCGAGGGCTATTGTCGACGGACTTATCGACTTTGAACCTCTATCAAATAACGAGAATGAAACACCTCATATGACTAACCTTCTTCAATGTGAGTGTGTGAGGGACATTGGAGTTTAATGGCGCAAGAGCCAGATGCGGCTGTGTTGCGCCAAACAAGGCATAATTGAGAATTAGACGATTGAAAGTGCGAATGATGTCAAACGAAGCCATGCGCCGTACAATGTAAGTAGTGAGTGCGAAGCTACTAATGTGTAAAAAAGGGATTTGGACGTGAAAAAATTGAAAAAAAAGTTTGACAAGAAGGAAGGGTCAAAAATAGAAAGGGATTGCTTGGGTATCAAGGGACTACTCACCTGTGGTTACGAAACACAGTAAACCCCATGGGAGAGGAAAAAAAATCAATTAGGTCCCTCAGGTTCGTAAGGCCCGTAATCACCTGAAGAATGCAAGCCCCTAACTGCACCCTTTTATCTAAACTTCCACACCTTACCGACGTAAGGTTTTTTAGCTTTAGAAAAGCCTGATATGCAACATCACGGCGGTTTGTTTAGTAAAAGAATAAATACTCCAATCAGCGTTTCGAATGGAAAAACACTTCAATCCATTGAAATATAAGTATTATGATCTCACAAACCTGACTCGTTTACTGTCTTAACCTCATCCATAAAAGCAATACGAGAGTTGTTGGTCACGTAAAAGGTAAATAACGAACCTTAGTCAAGTGACGAATATGATACACAAACTGGTACCTTCACCTCTTATTTTTCACTCCACATCAATGGAAATAATTGAACCCTCGAATTTTTCTCCACTACACAATGGGTTTTTAATGGCATGATTATTAGAGTAAACTATTTTAGAAGCACCGCCACACTCGAGCCCGCGACTGTGACCACTCTTCTATTGCGTCAATAGTCGCATTAGGACTCCAACGTAAGATTCTAAGAAAACCACGTAGTCATAATTTATTGATGTTGACAACGCATCCACAGCAAGCATGGGACCCCTCGAATAAGAAAACCCTAAAGTGTATATTTCTTATTGCCTTAAAGCTATCCATGTTTATTAATTCTCAAATATTTCTTAATTACTTTTATTTCATTTGTAAAAAACTTCAAAGTATGCTCATTTTGTTAAATAAAACATTTATACACGATAATCGTCACGTAAGAAATACATTCTTATTCTCAAAATCAAAACAAACATTTCTACATTCTTTTATTTAGCTCATGCGACTGTGGAACAACTCTATATTCTTGTTTGCAAGCAGAATTTACTCGAGTTTTAGCGTTTAATATAATGACCACAATTTTAATAAGCAACAAGTAAAGTGGTCTGTATTATGAGGAAATTCTACTAATGAAAAACCAATTTTTGTTATATTTAAAATATTGTTTTTTGAATGTAATATATAATTCGTATTTAACAAAATATTTCATTTGAACTAGTGCGTACATTGTTTGGAACCTATTGTAAAAAATCTCATAATTTTATAAAAATTTAGTTATTTTAAGCACCATATTTTAAATGAAAAGGTTTTAAAAGTCCTTCTGAAATAATGAATGAATCAATAATATATTTGAAATATTATTAAAATCCAAATATTATATTAATTGCATTTGAAGGTATTTAACCTTAGGTGGTCATTAATTTCCCCTTATTTAACCCCCATTTAA
Source organism: Nephila pilipes (assembly GCA_019974015.1). Classification (NCBI taxonomy): domain Eukaryota; kingdom Metazoa; phylum Arthropoda; class Arachnida; order Araneae; family Nephilidae; genus Nephila; species Nephila pilipes. Next base: position 22,184 of record BMAW01057528.1, on the reverse strand, counting down.
ATTTGAGGTCTTAGTTTCAAAAAACATTTTACAAACATTACAAATTACTTTTGCAGTAAGATAGGTTACTAAACATATTTATTTATAAATAAAACGATTTTCTTACTGCATCACCTACATACATTTAAAATTTCAATTGAGAATCAAAGCTTACCATATGTCCATAAATATTCGATATACCTAGAAAAATTATTGCATACTCCTCCACACTAAAAGAGAAAATTTTGTGATTTACAGAAAAAAAAAATTCCAGCTTTAAAGAAAGTAAGTATTTATTTAGTATTCTCCAGTACAAATAATTTTCAATTTAATAAGATGTAACAAAACAAATTAAATTACAAATTACACAATGTTATTAACAAAAACCGGTTTTTCTTTGCTTTTCCTTCTAAATATTATGGGTATTCGTCTAAATACTTCAACCTAATTCCATAAAATTCAAAGCATCATCAGACAGAAAATTTCCACAAACATATTTCATAAAACTTGGAGACCTTTTACATGAGAATTTCTCAAAAATATTTTGACTATCAATGAAATTAGAATATAACTGATAACAGAATTACACAATGCAATCATAACAAGCACAATCATAAACAGCATCGTTTAGTAAAGCAATACAAGAAACCTAAATTTTATGAATTTCTGACACACATAAAAAGTATAAATCATTCTGTAATTAGGTAGGATAAAAAAATTTCTTTAAGATTCTTGTGTTCACTAATTAAAACATTAAAATTAATTCCTTTAATGTAGCATGCGTTAATATCAAACACCCGAGATCCAAAAAAAAAATTATTTTTTTTAATAGTTGGAAATATGTTTATTTATTTCGATTAATAATTGTCGCTTCAAGTAAAAGAGATTCGAGAATGATATACAAGTATCAAAAACATGAAGATCAAATCAAAACAAATATCAAAGATATGTAGGCTTCTGCGCAGTACAGATACGGGAATGTCTTTTTAAATTACAGCTTTTAGTGAAAGATTTCTTGCAGAACTCACAAACGTAAGGTTTTTCTTTGGTATGAATACGTAAATGACTTTTAAACGAACTATTGTCACTGCAAGCGTAATTGCAAACTTCACAAATATAAGGTTTTTCCTTAGTATGGATGCGCAAATGTACTTTTAAGTTACTATTATGGGTGAAAGATTTCTTGCAGAATTCACAAATGTAAGGTTTTTCGTTTGTATGAAGAAGTAAGTGACGTTTTAAGTCACCCTTTAAGGAAAATGCCTTATTACAAGTATCACAAACATACGGTCTTTCTTTGGTATGAATACGCAAATGAGATTTCAATGTACTACATTGTCGGAAGGCGCACTTGCACACTTCACAAACATAAGGCTTTTCTTTGGTATGAATACGGTAATGTTTATTCAAATTATCTATCGTGGAAAAACCTCTTTGGCAAATGTCACAAACATAAGGTTTCTCTTTTGTGTGAACACGTCGATGAACATCTAATGTAGAGCTTCGATAAAAAGATTTGTTGCAAACAGAACACGAATAAGGTCTCTCATTTGAATGAATGAGTGAATGTCTCTTTAATTTAAACTTTTGTGGAAATTATTTGCCGCAAATTTCGCAAGTGTATGCTATCTTCCGTGGTAGAAAACACCGACATTCTGTTAGAGTGTCCATCGAAGAAAAGAAATTTTGGAATTTATTGCAAGTAAAAATTTAATCTTTGTAATTAATTGCTAAACTCGTCTCTAACTGTTTCTTTACAGCATCTGCTTTTTGGCACAAATGACAATCAATACTTTTCTTGTCAATTTAATTAAATGATAAATCATCAAGTTCTTCTTTTTACAGTCTTGTCACTTGTCTCAATGTTCAAATCTTTTTCACATGGACGTTTGCATACGAATATATATAAGTGGTAAATAACGAGCTGCAATTAACACAAAAGTATTACTTATCATAAGCATTCAATGATAAAAGGAAAATGTTGAAATTTTTCCAACTGAAATGAAATGTAATTAATATATCACTTACTTGTCAATCGAGTATATACTCATACAACATTAATTTCAAAATGACTTTTAACGTAAAATACATAGTTAATATTTTCTTAAAAAATTTCTGCTCAATGTGTGGCTTGGATGTAGCAACAACTTTTATTTAAAGTAGATATCCATGTTTTATCAATGTGGGAATTGTTCCTAATAAATAAATTATATTTTAATTTATAAAATATAATAATGGAAAATAATGACAATTGGAAAAATATTAATATAATGTGTTAATAACGAATTGAAATTTTCCTCAAGGATATATGTAAAGGAACATAAGGCTTTTTTAGTAACGATAGAAACATATAGGAAAGAGGTAAATTCACTTTTTTGGGAAGTAGTAAGTCACGTGTCGTTTGTCTCCTGATCCAGGTTCATTGCAATTATCTCTCGTGGAATTAAAAATAAACAAAAAACCTTTTGTTTTTTTTTTTAAGTTTGAGAAATCACGATTAATTGTAAATAAGAACGGAAAGATTGATATTAAATTCCTGGTTAGAGATTATTTTAATTTTAATCTACAAACAGGATAATTCAATTCGATCATTATTTTTACTGAAACTTTTAAAACAAACTATCTGATAATTTTAAGATGACACGAATCGTTTATTGCTACCAAAAAAAATTTATTTTTGAAATAGGGTCATGTAAAATCTCTTCAGCTGATTGGATTTCAGGAGTTCCCATCTTTTCTTAAAAAAAAAAAACATATTGCACATAAATATTTATTTTTTTTTTTCATTTTTCGTTCTTAATGACTTATATAAAACAAAATGTTCAGACATTTAATGTTTATAATATACAGAGAAATATGATAAACAATTCTACAAAATTCGTATTGGTCTTATACATAGAGTACCTAACCAGAGAATGAAAATTTTTAGACCATATACGTTTACATAAAATTTGTTAAGATGTTTTAAAATAATTTTTAGAATGAAAACATGTTTCACATATGTGTTTGTGTAAGAGTTTGTCTGGTATGAAATTACAAATTCATCATTTTCATAAACACATCAAGATATTATTGAAGAAATTAAAAGAAACATCACTTTCTGCAATTCCTGTTGCTTCATTAGATTAAAGACCTATGTATAGACCGAGTATGACAGAATAGTCCCACTGTAGCTAATGCATGCCATAAGAGGCAACGGAAATAAGTTCCCATTATCTGGGAGAATAGACCCTGCCTTTAGAGATTATTTCAGGGGAACTCAGGGACTTATCTTCTGAAGGTAAGTACGGGCATCATGGCCCCAAGCAGCCCAAGTAATCTTTTGCTCTCCCATGGGATTCACTGTTTTCGGGAAACACGGGTGACGCCTCCCCGACTTATTATAGCGATCCTTCTCTATTTTCGGCCCTCCTTCTTGACAAACAATATTTGTCCAATTTTTCCCCCCTTTTGACCACAGTTAACACTTGTTTGTCTGAGCATTGTCACAACTGTCTCTATCGGCCATAACTTTTATATTCATTCATTCCTTCTCTAGTTTTAATTTTTATGGCATCAATTGATTGAATGTTTGTTAACTTCATCCTTAGAATTAGAGAGAGGGCAATTGTCCACGGTCAATTACTCAGGGCAACACCAGATGCATATCCCATACTTTTTTACTGAAGATCTTGGCGAATCAAAAGGCGTAACTTGCAACTCCTGCTATATGTCTGGTTGTTTAGAAGAAATAAGGCTCCCACCCACGAGTCGAAAGAAAAAAAAAAGCTGATCACTAACTCGTCACAATGGTCACTAGACAACCGCAGCCGGAACTTGCAATACAAATTTTTATACATAAAATATTCGAAATGCAAGTGATGCTAAATTTCGTTTAGGGTGGTATTTCACAATAATAACATAATTAGCATAAAACTGTGTCCCATTTAACCTCAAGGTACCGTCAATATTCTTCATGACAGATTTTTAAAGGAATTGATTTCATCGCTGCACGTAAACATTGGTGGGAACAAAACACCATGAAAATCATTTGATCTAATATTATTTCAAATGTAAAAAAGTTCCCTGAAGTTTAAAAGACGATTATGCTTGATATATAATTTCCCTTTTTCTACTTCTTATAGTCTGCATTCATGATTTGAATTTTTTTATATACACAGTATGCATATACACTTATAATTTATTACAATAGTAATCGATTCCTGAAAGGGTATGTTTTGCGTATTAAAGGGCTCTAATTTCTTTAGAACTTTGGAAAATATTCTTGCATTCTTGTAAAAAAAAAAGTAGAAGCATTCGTATTTTGATTCTTGTTGAAGAAAAAATATTACTGTTCAATATGTTTGAAGAAAAAAAAAATTTAAAATTTTTATTTCTTAATCAGTGATTCGATGTTTATTAGTTTCGCCCTCAGAAGCAACGAGATCTCTATTTACGACGAACCTCGTCATTTTTAACCTTGGTCTAGTGACGAGGAGGACATTTAACCTGACCACGCCCTCTTCACACACTCACACAGCGCTAAGGGGTGAGCTAGAAGCCTTCACAGATTTAATATGCATCTTCGCTGCTATGCGGCCGCTAATTAATGAAGTCAGGATTTGTCCCCAAGGCTCGGCAGAAACGGCGCCAGCACACGTGTTCTTGACGATGACCCCTACCGCGACTGCAGTAAGCAACGAGACAGCGCCCAGGTAACCTAATGGTCATGGTCAAGGACACGCTTCCTGGGCTTTTCAATGAAACGGGGACTCGAACGTTGATGCCTCGTAAGAATCGTCTTATAGCCGGAACCTGATGCGAGTTAAATCTATCAAGGCTCAAAGTCATCCCATTGGCATGGTTTGGAAGTTAGGAGGGGGGGTAGTAGCACTTGTGCCATTCTCGTCACTTGACCGAGGTTCAAAATTAAGATGTCTGTCGCCAATAACGCTTGAGTTACTTACTGCGCGACGTTAATAAAAATAACCAAACCAAACTTTAGAATATTTTTTCAACCATCCGGTATTTTTGGTGCTTAACAATTCAAGTCTTTTCATTTGTCGTCATTTTGTTAACTCTTAGTCTTTTGAAAAATTTTTTTGTTATTCTTAATACAAATTTGGATTTCTGTATTATCTCTATGTTGAAACTGTTCAAAATTTAAACCATAATGTTATAGTAATAAAAAAAACCCAATTTAAATTAAGGAAAATTACATAATTAATTGAAAAAACATTTAAAGTCTAAATGATTTTTAAGCGTCTGAATAAAAATACGCAGCAGTTAATACGAAAATCTTAACTCTTCATCTGATGTTGCAATTCAAGAGCCTGAGTTTCAAAAGCTTTATTTAATATCTAAAAAAGAATACATATTTTATAAAAGCCAAATTTTATTATGTAATCTCAAAAAACACAATTCAAATCTATACGAAAAAACGACGAGGTATTTTAATCATTCCTTATGTTTTATATCCTCAAGATATTTTAAATATATAATAAAACATGATCATGCAGGATTTCATTAAGATTTAACTTAAACTAGACAGTAAAACATCCTGAATTCATGTTTGTTTATTGAATAACATTCCAGTCATTTCACAACATTTGAATACTTTGAGTCAACTTTGGTATTGAATTGTTAAAGGGCTATAGATCTCACGAAAAACAATTTCTAAATTATTACATCAATCTTTTATTTTCTCCTTTCAATTTCTGAAGGTTTGGTTTCATTAACGTCGCACTAGAAGTAACATGAGGGCTATCGATGAATGATACGTAATTTAGAAACTCTTTTGAATGACGAGGAGGACATCTGAGAGGACATAAACATCCCCTCCTATATTCCACTACAGTCCAACTTAAAGACTTTGCTCCTCGACAGATTTAATGTGCATCTGCCTCTGTTACACGTTAAATGACGTGAAGGCTCGAACCCAAGACTCGAACGAAAACCGAGCTGAAGCACGCTGAGCCTGTTGAAGGTCCCAAGTTCTCCCATCTGCTTAGTGTGGTAGTTTGGAGAAGTTAGTTCTCGGGTGGTCTTCTTGTCTCTTGCCCGAGACTCAAAATTCCATCAATTGCCCTCATATTGCTTCTCAGTGCGATTCTAATAAACCATCAGAGTCACATATTTTGTATTATTTTTTTATTAATTTTCTGCTTCACAGGGGGGATTAACAAGAAATCAGACTCTTTAACGATTCTTCTTCTTCTCCAAAGATTCTTTCAATTAAATCTCTGTTTACTTCTAAGTGATATTGTTTGATTTGAAGATCTCTCCGAATGGATTACACATTACTTATGTAGACTGAAAAACGGTTATTGAAGAGTAAGTGAAAGGATAGAAGTTAAATTTTCATACGTAATTTTAGAAAATGATTAAAACACCGTGAAATAAGGATTTTTATTCTTGGTTATACATTAGTACGTAACTTATAAATATGACATTTTTATTTAATGAATAATATATTTGAATTTAAGAAATCGTTTAATTTGTAATGAATCGACATAAAATTACTAAAAATAGTAACAGTATTTTAAAATTATAAGATATTTATTACTTTAAATGTAATTATAAAAACACACTTCAGACTTTTCCTATTCCGATGAGTGCATTTCCAATGCAGATATATTTCATACTCTATGTCGCTAATTATTCATTACAATGTTTTGTATTACAAACTAGAAATAATAATAATAATAAAGGGGAATTTTAATAATAATAAAGATGAATAATAATAAAAAGAAGAAAAAGAAAGACAGTTTTGAAAATATAATTTGTGAAGGATATTTAAATGTAAGTAAACAATACATTACAGTCATAAACAAGTTATGAAAAAATCTCAAATATTAAAAAATACTCAACTGATATAGAAAAATAAGTATGGAATCTTATCAGTATGATATTAATCTGGTATTTGGTCCAGAGAACAGTATCTTAAAAGGTCCAGAAAATAGTGTCAGTTAGCAATCACTCAAAACAGAAGAGGAGAAATATTTATACATAAATTTCTGGTCATGTGATAAAAATAGCAAAAAATAAAAATTTAATACATATAAATCAATGTGCTTAACTACAACAAATGTTCACAAACACAATAGGAATGAGCGTAAGTGTTTCGGTGTTTAAAAACAAATTCTTTTTGCGTTTCTCCATTATATGACTTTTGCGAGTGATCTCAGGATCTCTACTTGCCGCAGTCAAGGTTTTTACTTTCATAATGTTTTTTTTCCCTCTTAAATGTCGCTGGAAGTGAAAAAAGGATATCAACAAAAGATTCCATCGAAAATCCAGCATCTGGCAAAGAAATAACTAAAAGCAAAATTGAACAGTAAGCAAATCACGTTTAAACGCTGAGAGTAGGAGCCTCAACAGAGGTATTAAGAAACAACGTCCTCCTTTAATCCCTGAAGATTTTCACAAAAATGACAGGAAAAAAAATTCAAATAATTCCGCAGATATCAAAAATAATGATATTCAAGAACAAAAATTTATTTATTACACATCGGATTAAAATTCCATTGCTAAACAGGGAACAGAAATTCCATTGTTGAAAGGGAAAAGGAATTCCACTGCTAGACACGTGATTGAAATTACATTGCTCTACAAGGGCTTGGAATTCTACTGTGAAACCAGAGATTGTAATTTTAAAACACAGAAACAAAACGAATGAAAAAAAATAGCATTGCAGAAATATTTCATTCTCTTCGTCTTTTTTTTTTTTTTTTTTAATTTTTTTTATTTTAGTACTAGAAATATTGATAATAAAGGTTTATAAAAATAATATAAATATAGTTTTAAAAAGAAATATATTGTTACCTTTCTATGCGGGTTTTGATATATAACTTATGTGAAAGATTTAAAGGTAAATAAACAATAAATTACAGTCATAAACTAGTTATAAATAATCTCAAAAATTAAAAAATTATAAGTAATGGAAAAATCAATATGGAATCTGGTCCCAGTTCCACAAATTAGTGGCTAATAGTAATGATTAGTGAAAAAAATAACGGCTCAACTTGATTCGGAGTTGAAGATCAACTCAACTTGACGAGCAGTGCAAGAACTGAACGCTAGGCGAGTGGAGTGAAGGAGAAAGCGAGGAACAGGAGAACAATGCCGAAAGAACTAACCATGTCTGACAATTCTATAGATGTGTAGTATTATCTTAAATGTTGTGTTTCGTGCTGCATTGATGTTTAAATTATAGTTTGGCAGTTAAAAAGAAAAAGGTCTGAATGACTTATTGTTTTTACAACCACTCTCACCGCCTTACAACCACTCGATGAAAATGGATTATGTTTTACTGGCGTAGCCGGGAGGATCTTTTCAGGTGAGAGCTTTCATATATTTTATGTAAATGCATGCTCCAATTGTTTATAATTTTAATTGTCTGGGCGAAAATTATTTAAAGTATAGAATTGATTGTTTGTTCCATCCCGGAACGTAGAATTATATATCTCATCAAAGAAACGATAATTTTTTCCAGGAAAAATAGAATAAATTTCTCACCAGAGAAAAAAAAAGAATACGTCAGTATTCCGAGTGTTATTTTGCTGTTTTTTACATATTTATTTTTTCCGGATATATATATATATATATATATATATATATATTTGTTTTCCTGGATTTAGAATTTTCGTCCCAGATAATCAGAGTAGGCTTAATGAAACACAAGTGCGAACTGCATATTTGTAATTGATAATACATTCGATTTAATTTGATTCAATGTATTTTGGTTAGTAATTGCATTTATCAATTTTTGTTCCAACCCGGAACGTAGAATTATATATCTTGTCAGAGAAAAGAGAATTTTCCGCCAGGAAAAATAGAATAAATTTCTTACCAGATAAAAAAAAAAAAGAATACGTCAGTATTCTTAGTGTTATTTTGCTCTTCTTTACATTTTTGTTTTTTCCAGAAGAAAAAAAAAAGAATACGTCAGTATTCCGAATGTTATTTTGCTGTTCTTTACATATTTATTTTTCCGGAAAGAAAAAAATATATATTTGTTTTCCTGGATTTACAATTTTCTTCCAAGACAGCTAAAGTAGGCTTAAGAAACACACGTGCGACCCACATATTTGTAATTGATAATACATTCGATTCAATTTGATTCAATGTATTTTGGTTAGTAATTGTATTTATCAATTCGAAAAGAAACTTATGTCTAGAATTTTTATATCAGTATATTCTTATGAACATATTCTGTTTTGGCACCATACCAATTTATTTTTAACGTTTTTTATGCAATGGTTTCAATAAGAACGATTCTTATTTAATTCAAAAAGAAAATTTGTATCTATAAATTTTAAGTCAGTGTATTCTTATGAACATATTCTGTTTTGGCACCATGCCAATTTATTCTTAACGCTTTTTATGCTATGATTTCATTAAGAACGATTCTTATTTTTTTTGTGATTTTTTTCCCCTTTTCTATGTAAATCGTATCATTATTTATGCCTGTTATAAATAGTGAGTTCTGACAGAATTGTGGGTTTTCTTTGATGTTATTTTATTGTATGGCTATGCCCTTGATTTTTATTTTTAACAGATATTCTAAGCATTAGGATTGTGCAAGTACATTTTTGATGAGATATTTAATGTTGAAGAATAGAATAGAATAAAATAAATAAGTTGGATTATTTTTTTTATGTGGATTGTATTCTGATAAAAAAAACTTTTTTTTTATTGTGATATTTAACGTATTCATTATAGGAACTTTACAAAATTGAGTTGCGAAAAAAAAATAATAATTGCATCGAAAGTTTTAAAATTTAATGATTATTCACAGCTTTGCGAACACAAAACTTGTATATTGTTTGTTCTTAATTCTGTCAATTTTTTTGAACGATCTGATTTATGCTTCTGTGAATGAAGTATTGTAGCTTATTAATTTGAACAGTTCGTTTACGTATAGTGCTCATTGATTACACATTGATGGTTATTAGAGATTTATTTTCCAGTTATTTGAATATTTTTTTAATTACTGTTTCTTAAGAACTGACATAGTTAGTATTAAGAGAAAGACTCTGGTTATTGGTATCCATTAATGTATAATATGTTTTAGAAATGTATTATTAGATTTAACTTCATATATCTGTTGTCAGAGATAACATATATTTTATTTTTCTGTACAAATTATTAGAAAATCCTTATTAGTTTTAGGAGTTATATTCCTATATCAATCCATCTATATATATTATAAAAAAGGGGTTCCTAAACACCAAGCACCATGGCATTTTTAACTAAGGGTAGAAAAGAAGATTTACGTAATTTAGCTGAAGAAATGGGAGGAAATCCAACTCTCGAAATGAAGATTATAGATCTAAGGAAAATTATTTTGGAAAGTAAATTTTATGATGAAGAATTTGTAAAGGAACATTAGAGATGATCATTTATACTAGACTCGAGGAAACTAAGAAAAATCAAATGGAGCTGGAAGTTTAGCAAAAACAAAGAGAGTTGGAAGCTCAGCTGAGAAGAGAACAAATGGAGTTTGAACTGAGAAAACTCGAAATCAAGTGTGGGAAGACAATCCTGAATGATATCGTAGAAACAGGTGCAAAGAAATCTGTAGTACGTGAAGATTTGGTGGGCGATATGCTTAATGAAGTAAAATGCAAGAAAAATGAAAATTCTAATCTGTTAAATCAATTAGAAAAAATGCAGAATGAAACCTGTACCCTAAGTGAAGAAAAAGACGAAAGGCATATTTATAAACAAGAAGAAGAGGAATTAGCATTAAATGTGCACATTAAATCAAGAGAAGATTTACCGAACCGACCAGAGAAACTGGGAAAGGAAACATGTGTTTTAAATGAAGGAAAGAAGAAAGTAGAGGGAGCTTTCATAAAAATTAACCCCATACTGAAACCAATACAGTTGGAAAACTATAAGGATTTAGGACAGATAATTAAGAGGACAGAACGTGTAAATAGAAGTTTTTCATCCAGAAAGGAAGAAAAAGTAAATTTTACAACAAAAGGAACGATTCTATTCCAAGGGAAGAGACGTCTTAAAAGATATCAGATACGTTTCCTAAAGAAAGAAAATATAAATACCACAACAAGACGAGGGTTCCCACCTGAAGGAAGGAAAAACAGTAAGGTGAACAGAAAGAAAAGAGCAATTGAACTCAAGGTGAGAGAGTACCCTTTTACAAAGACGGGAAAATTTTATAATCGCAAAAGAAGGCAAAAACCAGTCTCCTTTGATCCAGGTGGAGTGAATGGATTCCAGCCCAAGAAGTGCCTCTTTCACAATGAAGAGAAGGAGATGGCTTTGAAACTGATCTTGCCCAGAGAACTGATGCAGGGGTAGAGCATAACATTTTATACCTTATTAAAAAGAATTTCAGATACAGAGAAAGGTTATTGCCATGTTAAACGATCGTAATGGTTCATCCTATCGTGCCATTAAGAAATAGATCTCAAGTAATTTTAATGTGAAAAAAAATGTGGCATTTATATATAGTGGCACATTTATACTGCTGTTGCTTCGGGTATTATTTACATGAAAGAAAAAGGCGTCCAAAGCCTTTTTCTATTAGGAGGCAACATGAAATTAAAAATATGTGAACTGTTGACAAATTGGTTTCAAAATACAATTTTTAATTTTGTTATCTGTTTGATGTTCATAAATTTATCTGTATTTGTATGCATACTTGTATGATTTTTATTATAAATGGGAGCTGCATAGATGAAAGGATGTGTCTTCAATGTGAGTGTGTGAGGGACATTGGAGTTAATGGCGCAAGAGCCAGATGCGCCCGTGTTGCGCCAAACAAGGTATAACTGAGAACTAGACGATTCAAAGTGCGAATGTTGCCAAATGAAGCCAAACGCCATTCAATGTAAGTAGTGATTGCGAAGCTAGTAATGTGTAAAGATGTGATTTGGACGTGAAAAAACTGGAAAAAAAATGTTTGACAAGAAGGAAGGATCAAAAATAGAAAGGGATCCCTGGGTTGTTCAGGGACTATTCACCTGTTGTTACGAAACACTGTAAACCCCATGGGAGATGAAAAAAATCATTTAGGTCCCTCAGGTTCGTAAAGCACGTAGTCACCTGAAGAAAATAGCCCATAAATGCACCCCTTTCTCTTAAATTCCACACCTTACCGATGTAAGGTTTTTTAGCTTTTGAAAAGCCTGATATGCAACATCACGGTGGTTTGTTTAGTAAAATAATAAATTCTCCAATCAGCATCTCGAATGGAAAAACACTTCAATTTATTCAAATATAAATATTATGATTTCAAAAACCTGACCGGTTTACTCTCTTAACCTCGTCCTTAAAAGCAATACGAGGGTTCTTGTTAACATAAACGATAAATAATCAACCTTAGTCAAGTGAGGAGGATGATGCACCAACTGGTACCTTCACCTCTAATCTTCCACTCCACAGCAAAGGAACTAATTTAAACCTCGAAATTTTCTCCACTACACAATGGGTTTTTAATGGCATGAGGATTAGAGTAAAAGATATTAAAAGCATCTCTGCCCACAAGCACGCGACTATTATCACTCTTTTATTACGGCAACAGTTGCATTAGGACTCCAACGCAAGACCGCATGGAAGTAACGCCACTCATAATTTATTGAGACTGACAACTCATCCATACAGCATGCATGAGACCACATGATTAAGAAAACCACAAAGGGAATTTTTCTTATTGCTTTAAAGCTATCCATGTTTATTAATTCTGAAATATTTCTTAATTACTTGTATTCCATTTGTAAAAAATTTCAAAGTATGCACATTTTGTTAAATAAAACACTTATACCCGACAATCGTCACGTAAGAAATACATTCGTGTACTCAAAATTGAAACAAATATTTTTACATTCTTCTATTTAGCCCATGCGACTGTCTAACAACTCTAAACTCATGTTTACACGCAGAATTTTTTCAAGTTTTAGTTTAATATGATGACCATAATTTTAATAGGACAGATAAAGTGGTTCAGTATTACGAGAAAATTTTACTAATGAAAAACCAATTTTTGTTAAATTTTTAATATTGTTTTTCGAATGTAGTAAGTAATTCATAGTTATGTATCAAAATATTTCATTTGAACTAGTGCGTATATTGCATTCTGCTTGGAAACAATTGTAACAAATCTCATAATTTTAAAAAAATTTAGTTTTTTTTAAGCACCATATTTTAAATAAAAAGGTCTTAAAGTCCTTCTGAAATGTTGAATCAATAATATACTTGAAATATTATTAAAATCGTAATATTTAATTTAATTGCATTTGAAGATATTTAACGTTAGGTGGTTATTAATTCCCCTATATTTAACTACTTTTTCAATTTGATATCATAATTTCAAAAAACATTTTACAAACATTTCAAATTTTTTTTGCAATAAGATTTATTAATAAATAAAACCTTTTTCTTACTGCATCACTTACATACATTTTAAATTTCAATTGAGAATCAAAGCTTACCATATGTCCATAAATAGTCGATATACCTAGAAAAATTATTGCATACTCCTCAACACTAAAAGAGAAAATTTTGTGATTTACACAAAAAAAAATTCCAGCTTTAATGAAAGTAAGTATTTATTTAGTATTCTCCAGTACAAATAATTCTCAATTTAATAAGATGTAACAAAAAAAATTAAATTACAAATTACTCAAGGTTATTAACAAAATCCGTTTTTTCGTTGCTATTCCTTCTGAATATTATGCGTATTCGTCTAAATACTTCAAACTGATTCCATAAAATTCAAAGCATCATGAGACAGAAAATTTCCACAAACATATTTCATGAAATTTGGAGACTTTTCACTTGGGAATTTCTGAAAAATGTTTTAAATCTCAACGAAATTAGAATGTCACATCAGAATCGCAATCAGAAAAAGGATCGTTCAATGAACACAGTACTAGAAACCTAAATTTTATAAATATCTGTCACATATATAAAGTATGAATCGTTCTGTAATTAGAATGGATAAAAATAAATTGCTTTAAGATTTTGCGATATTTGTGACAAACATTAAAATTGACTCCTTTAATGTAGCATACGTTAATATCAAACACCCGAGTTCCAAACAAATCTTGTGTTATTTGAATAGGTGAAAATATGTTTATTCCTTTTGATGAATAATTGTCGCTTCCAGTGAAAGTGTTGCGAAAATGACATCATACATATATCAAAGATATATAGGCTTTTGCGCAGTATAGATACGGGAATGTCTTTTTAAATTACTACTATAAGTGAAAGGTTTCTTGCAGAACTCACAAACGTAAGGTTTTTCTTTGGTATGAATACGTAAATGACTTTTAAACGCACTATTATCACTGCAAGCGTAATTGCAAACTTCACAAACATAAGGTTTTTCCTTAGTATGGATGCACAAATGTACTTTTAAGTCGCCATTACGAGTGAAAGATTTCTTGCAGAATTCACAAATGTAAGGTTTTTCGTTTGTATGAAGAAGTAAGTGACGTTTAAAGTCACCCCTTAAGGAAAATGCCTTATTACAACTTTCACAAACATATGGTCTTTCTTTGGTATGAATACGTAAATGACGTTTCAATGAATTACTTCGAGGGAAAGCGCAATTGCACCCTTCACAAACATAAGGCTTTTCTTTGGTATGAATACGGTAATGTTTATTCAAATTATCTTTCTTGGAAAAACCTCTTTGGCAAATGTCACAAACATAAGGTTTCTCTTTTGTGTGAACACGTAGATGAACATCTAATGCAGAGATTCGATAAAAAGATTTGTTGCAAACAGAACACGAATAAGATCTGTCATTTGAATGAATGAGTGAATGTCAATTTAATTTAAACTTTTGTGGAAATGATTTTCCACAAATTTCGCAGGTGTATGCTACCTTCCGTGGTTGAAAACACCGTCGTTCTGTTGGAGTGTCCATGGAAGAAAACAAATTTTGGAATTTATTGCAAGTAAGAAGTTAATTTTAGTAATTAATTGCTAAATGCGTCTCTAACCGTTTCTTTAGAGCATCTGCTTTTTGGCACAAATGACAATCAATACTTTTCTTTTTAATTTAATTAAATGATAAATCATCAAGTCCTTCTTTTTACAGTCTTGTCACTTGTCTCAATATTCAAATATTTTTCACATGGACGTTTGCATACGAATATATATAAGTGGTAAATACCGAGCTGCAATTAACGCAAAAGTAATACTAATCATACGCATTCAGTGATAAAAGGAAAATGTTAAAAATTTTCCAACTGAAATGAAATGTAATTAATATATCACTTACTTGTCAATCGAGTATATACTCACACAACATTCATTTCAAAATGACTTTTAACATAAAATACATAGTTAATATTTTTTTAAAAAATTTATGCTCAATGTGTGGCTTGGATGTAGCAATAACTTTTATTTAAAGTAGATATCCATGTTTTACCAATATGGGAATTGTTCCTAATAAATAAATTTTATTTTAATTTATAAAATGTAATAATGGAAAATGTTGACAATAGGAAAAGTATTAATATAATGAGGAATTGAAACTTTCCTCAAGGGTATATGTATAGGAACACGAAGTTTTTTAGTACCGATATATGTTAAACATATAGGAAGGAGGTAAATTCACTTTTTTTTCTTATATGTTTGTTCTATCATAGATATCCTAAAACCGCATTAGCCTTGTGGTTGTTTCCGCGCTCGGTGGATTTTGTAGAATCGTGGGTTTTAACCTGACGCCACTAAAGACCGGCTGTGCAGTCGCGATTGATGCACTTAACATATGCTGAAGTTCAAATCTTTCCGTTGGCGTGGTGGGGAAGTACCACGTCACGTGTCGTTCTCATCTCCTGATCGAGGTTCATTGCAATTATCTCTCGTGGAATTAAAAAAAAAACAAAAGGTTTTTTGTTTTTTTTTTAAGTTTGAGAATTCACCATTAATTGTTAATAACAATGGAAAGATTGATATTAAATTCCTGGTTAGAGATTATTTTAATTTTAATCTAAATCTACTAAAAGGATAATTCAGTTCGACCAATCTTTTTACTGAAACTTATGACGCAAACTATATGAAAATTTTAAAATGACACGAATCATTTATTGCTGCTAAAAAATTATATTTTTAATTGGGTCTTGTCAAATCTTTTTAGCTGAATGGATTTCTGCAGTTTCGCTTCCTTTCTTAAAAAAAACACATTGCACATAAATATATTTTTTTCATTTTTCCTTATTAATGACTTATATAAAACAAAATGTTCAGACATTTAATGTTTATAATATACAGAGAAACATGATAAACAATTCCACAAAATTCGTATTGGTCTTATGTATAGAGTACCTAATCACATTATGAAAGTTTTTAGACCATATACGTCTATATTCAATTTGTTAAGATGTTTTAATTAAATTGTTTTATTTAAATTCTTAAAAAATTGTTTAAGTTAATTCAATTTATTAAGATAATTTTTAGAATGCAAACATGTTTTACATTTGTGTTTAGGTGGTATGAAATTAAAAATTCATCATTTTCATAAACGCAACAAGATATTATTGACGAAATTAAAAGAAACATCACTCTCCGCAATTTCTGTTGCTTCATTAGATTTAAGACCCATGTATGGACCAAGTATGACAGAATAGTCCCACTGTAGCTAATGCATGTCATAAGAGGTAACGGAAATAGGTTCCATTTATCTGGGAGAATAGCCAGGCACCCTGCCTTTAGAGATTATTTCAGGGGTCCTCAGGGACTTACCTTCTAAAGGTAAGTACGGGCATCATGGCCCCGAGCAACCCAAGTGATATTTTGCTCTCCCATGGGTTTCACTGTCTTCGACAAACACGGGTGATCCCTCCTCGACTTATTCTAGCAATCCTTCTGTATTTTCGGCCCTCCTTGTCAAAAAATCTTTGTTCTTTTTTTTCTTCTTATTCCCCCCCCCCTTTTGACCACAGTTAACACTTGCTTGTCTCAACATTGCCACGACTGTCTCTTCCGCCAATAACCGTTACATTCATTCATTCATGCACTAGATTTAATTTTTATGACATCAATTGATTGAATATTTGTTGACTTCACCCTTAGAATTAGAGAGATGGCAATTGTCCACGGTCAATTTCACAGGACAACACCAGACGCATATCCCATACTTGGCCAACTGAAGATCTCAGAGAATCAAAAACCGTAACTTGCAGCATGACGCTAAATATCGGATTGTTAATAGAAATAAAGACTCCAATCCGAAAGTCGAAAAAAAAAAAAAAAAGATGATCTCTATCGCGTCACCATGACAACTACACAACTGCAGTCGAAATTTGTGATACAAATTTTTATACATAAGATATTCAAAATGAAAGTGATGCTAGATTTCGTTTAGGGTGGTATTTCACAATAATTATTAGCATAAAATTGTGTCTCATTAAACGTCAATGTACCGCTACTATTCTTCATTACAGATTTTAAAAGGAATTGATTTCATCGCTGCACGTAAACATTGGTGGGAACAAAACACCATGAAAATCAATTGATCTAATATTATTTCAAATGTAACAAAGTTCCCAGAAGTTTAAAAGACGATTATACTTGATATATAATTTTCCTTTTTCTACTTCTTATAGAAAATGCATGATTTGTATTTTTTTATATACACAGTATGCATGCATGATTTGTATTTTTTTGTATGTACACAGTATGCATATGCACTTATAATTTATTACAATAGTAATCGATTCCTGAAAGTGTATGTTTTGCGCATTAAAGGGTTCTAATTCCTTATAACATGGACAAATATTCTTGCATTCTTATAAAAATAAAGTAGAAGCATTCTTATTTTGATTATTGTCGAAGAAAAAATATCGTTGTTCAATGGGTTTGAAGGAAAAAGATTTTAAAATTTTTATTTCTTGTTCTTTGATTCGTTGTTTATTAATTTCGCCCTCAGAAGCAACGAGATCTCTATTTACGACGAACCTCGTAACTTTGAACCTTGGCCTAGTGACGAGGAGGACATTTAACCTGACCACACCGTCTTCACACACTCAAACAGCGCTTAGGGGTGAGCTAGAAGCCTTCACAGATTTAATACGCATCAGGAATCAAAGCGGCAACTAATTAATGACATCAGGATTTGTCCCCAAGGCTCGGCAGAAACGGCGCCAGCACACGTGTTTGTGACGATGACCCCTACCGCGACTGCAGTAAACAACGAGACAGGGCCCAGGTAACCTAGTGGTCATGGTTACGGGCACGCTCCCCTTGCTTTTCATCGAAACGGGGACTCGAACATTGATGTCACTTAAGAATCGTCTTATAGCCGGAACCTCATGCGAGTTAAATCTATCAAGGCTCAACGTCATCCCATTGGCATGGTTTGGAAGTTAGGAGTGGGGTTAGTATCTCTTTTGTCATCCTCGTCACTTGACTGAGGTTCAAAATTAAGAGGTCTTTCGCTAATAGCCCTTGAGTTATTTCCAGTGCGATGTTACTAAAACCAACGAAACCAAACTGCCGAATATTTTTTCAGCCATCTGGTATTTTTTGGTGCTTAACAATTTAATTTTTTTCATTAGTCGTCATTTTGTTGACTTTTAGTCTTTTGAAAGCAATTTACGTTATTCTCAATAAGACTTTGGATTTTAGTCTTATCCCCATGTTGAAAGAATTTAAAATTAAAACTAGAATGCTGTAGTAATAAGAAAACGCAATGTACTTTAAGGGAAATGATATAATTAATTGAATTAATTTAATTTTTATTAAATATATAAAATAATTTATATTAATGTGAAATGTTGGAAAATGTCTGTAAAAACCTTTTTTTAAAAATGAGACTTGATTCCAAAATATGGGTTAAATGTATGGAATAATTACTCACCTAACGTTAGAAGATATTTAAAGGAATTAAATATTTCAACAATAATAATATTGATTCAATAATTCAAATATAATATTAATTTCAAATAAAGTTTTAAAATCTTATATTGATAAGAATATTTTTTAAAAAAATAAATTTTTGATAAAAATCGTCGATTTACAATCGGTTCGAAGCAGAGCGCAATATGAGTTTTTTTTAAAGAAACATTTTGATACATAAAAATTATATACTACATCCAAACACATTGTTTAAAATGAATGAACATGGATTGCTTTAAAAGCAATTATAAAGCAACACTATGTTTTTCTTATTCATGTGGTCTCATGTATGATGTGGATGAGTTGTCAACATCGATAAATCCTTTCTGGCGTTGTTTCCAGGGATACTTGCGTTGGAGTCTGAATGTGACTAGTACCAAGGGAGTTCATTTTCGACATATTTAAGGTCTTCAATACCGTATCACCAACGAAAAAAAAAATCAAAATATCAATGAATTGAAGTAATAATAATACAGGGTGTATAGATATAATTAATAAACTATTTATTTCTTAAAATTTAATTTCTATTGCAACTACATTAATGAAAGACTCTTCCATTCTTTTAAATATATTCTTATATAAAGAATTATTGAATATAATGAAAATAAATTTTAAATTGAGGAGTCCTTCCTTTTCATACAACTTTGGATATCACCTGAGCCTGCCTCTTGGCTTACCGTTTGTCGTGGCAGATAATGAATCGATAATCTAAGATTTACAGGACTTTCTACATTTTTTTCATTTTTATATTTTATGAGCAAAAGAAAAACTACTTCTTTTAAAAAAAAAATTTCTCGTGTAGAGAATATTATCTTCTTTAAATTAATGTTGTTGCTTTATCCAAGCCGCGGTAGCTTAGTGGTAATGGCCTCGGATTTCACGGCTGGCACTTTTCATCGAGTAGTGGGTTCGAGCCTTTATGATATGAAAGAACAACTGTGAAGCCAGGGCTAAGATGCACCATAAATCTGTTAAGACGCAAAGTTCTTCTAGTGGTGTGGTGTGGATGGTAAGAGAATGAGGGCCAGTTCTGTTGTCGTATTCGTCATTTGAGCAACGATTAAAATAACGATGACCGTCGCCAATAGCAATTATGTTGCTTCCAGTGCGGCATAACTAATACTAATCAATCAATCACCTCAGAAAAAATAATGCCATCCATCCATTTGTGAATATTTCTCAAAATCTGTAACACATTGGTTAAGAAAATGATTTTTTTTAAATGTCAGCATGTGTACATAAATATGTAAAAAT
This sequence comes from Nephila pilipes, assembly GCA_019974015.1. NCBI lineage: Eukaryota > Metazoa > Arthropoda > Arachnida > Araneae > Nephilidae > Nephila > Nephila pilipes. The sequence continues at coordinate 2,093 of BMAW01057528.1, read as the reverse complement.
ATCGCTTCCTTATTAAAAAAACGAGCCTTCTTTGTACGATGTTGTAGAATTGATTGTGTGTTTGTTTATTAACGTTGCACTTGGAAGCAACACGAGGTCTATAAGATATGGGACTATTCAAGTGATGAGGACACTACCTGAACAGGCCCCACCTGTCCTTCCTTCCACATCTCGTCAAATAGATTACTTGGTAAATTGATTAGATTTAACGTGCATCAGCTCAGCTACTCGGCATTTGTTTTGTGGTAAAGGGTTCGAACCGCTAGTTTTGAAGTCCGCAACCTAATCACTGGGCTACCACGGCTATTTTTCCTGATCGAATTTCAACTACAACAGAGGATTTAATTTTTTTTTTTTTTTGTTGATTTTTAACGAATATGTATCCTTTATTAAACCCTTTCTTCTGGAAAAATGTTTAGGATGTCTTAGTGGTTTACAAAAGGCATTGAGTATTTTGAGATATCAATGTAATCAAAAGGCGAGAAAAATATTTCATCAAGCCTTGGGGAATTCCTTTCCTACCGCTTCTGAATTTAACGTTTAATATATTAATAATTTATTTAATCCCGAGCCATCTGGTTAGCGTCCTTAGTAGGGCAATACGGGAGGGTACGAATCATTCGCCCTTCGTAGATTCTTCTTATGCTCACCCCTAAGGTTTTTTACTGAGAATAAGGCGTTTCACTCTGATAACTCATCATTATCTCCGAAACAGACTATTCCGACCACAATTAAAAAATTCGATAGTGTTTCTTCTTAAATCCGGGCGAGATCTCCATTAAAGACAACTGGATTTTTGTGAAAGATCATCATTCCTTTTTCCCATGAACTTAGTATTTTGGAATCCGGTTACCTGAGAGCTAATGACAAGATATTCAGTATGTTTTACCTTTATTTCATAACTCTTATCGGCATTTATGAGAAAGCTCGAAATATTTGTCGTATGCAAGTTCACACATCAAGACAAAACTAATCATTAATAATGATTGGTTTGGTTTTATTAACGTCGCTCTAGAAACGTCACGAGGTTATTGGCTACACACTTCGTAATTTTGAACCTCTCTCAAGTAAAAATGGACGACATCTTAGCTGTCACCCCACTTTCTTATCTTCCAAACAACGCTAACGGGATGTCTTTGCTAGCCACGATCAGGAATAATTTACATCAGGCACGGTTACACATCTATTATCTTTTGTGGTATCAGGACTTGAGCGCGTAAATGGAATAATCTTTCATCGATCATTGCTTATATACTACTGCTATAGAAAGTAGATTTCAACATTTCATAAAAATAAAATTTTCATTAGTATGGATACAGTAATGCAATTTCAAATACCTTCTAGTACGAAATCCCTTTTGGCAAAAGCCACAAATATAAGGCTTGTTTTCTGCGTTAATAACCAGATATACATTTACCTGAGCACATCCCGTAAATGTTTTTTTGCAGAAAACACAGGGATACAATTTCTCATTTGAATGAATGAGTAAATGACTACGAGGTGTCACTATTAAATACCGAAATTGACGCTAGTACAGAAGAAGTACACATGAGCTAAACACTATCGACCGACTGCTGTTGAGCGTGAAGCCTTCACTTTCGTATGCAGTGCCGCTCACTCCGTAAACATATCCGTATATCTAAAGACTTCGTTCGAATATTCGAGAATACTTTTTACGTAACAATTTGTTTCTCCAATTTCGGCTCTGGTGGTCTGCTGGTCATGGTGACGAATTCGTGATCATCGTTTTTTTTTTTTTTTTTTTTTCTTCTTTCGATACGTGTAGTGGTGCCTTTAATTCACGAAACAAACCGACATAGAGCGTGATATTGCAAGTTGAGTCTTTTTTTTTTACAGAAATTGTGGGAAAAATGTTTCCTTTAATTTCTAGTCAATAATACCTTGTTGCGTTTGTGGAAGTGAGGAATATGCAATTTCAAATTACACACACACATTTTATTCTAAAACTTACTTTAAAGCACAGTAACACAAAGAAGATGAGGACGTGGTGTGGAAGTTAGGAGAGGAGGTGACAGCTCAGGTGTCGTCACTTGTCCGAGGTTCAAAATTACGAGGCCCGTCGTCAATAGCCT